>PVKE010028985.1:0-20556 GCA_004027555.1 Craseonycteris thonglongyai | reverse complement strand
GTGGGTGTTCTGGGCTTCCTAGTGGTGGGGGTGGGGGTGGGGTGGGGTGGGGGTGGGGGGACATATATCCTTTAAAAACAATTAAAAAACCAGTTTTAATTTTATAGTCTAAATAACTTAGGCAATTAAATTTAAACAGAGGTACTGTAAACAAGTTGTACTGGCAAGCTTTATTAGTTGTTAAAACCTATAGAATTGAAGTACTTTTGAATACAAGGGGGGGGGGTGGAAACTTGATATCCTTCCATTCAGAATAAAGACTTTAATTTGATGTAAATTGGCTCTTCAAAACCTGGTTCAACATTCACCTTTCAAATAAGTCTTCCCAAAATATAAAAATAAAATTTACCGAAACACACTTGGCATCATTATTTCCATATAACACAAAAGTAATTATTTATCTATATACCCTTCTTTACACTTATAAATCATGGTTTTAAAAGAAACAGGTGTTAACCAATTAGAGTGCAAAAATCTATAGCACTGAGTTGATACCTTTATTTTTCTAAAGTGCCAAGAATAACTACACAATCAAATAGGCATTACAAACAAATATGCTTGTTACATAAACTTTTATTTTTACTTTATATTTTTATATTTTAATGAGCAATTATATGTATAAAGCTATATTCATCCGTCTTTTCAGATAAATATCCTATTATATGCATCTTTGATCAAGAATAAAAATAGTTCTACTTTATTGTGTTAGATAAAGAACAGTCTAATTAGAAACCACCTTTTGTTTAGCCAAGAACTCAAGAAACTAAAAAATCTGTCCTGTATTTGTATCAAAAAATATATGCAAATACCTGTGTGTATATATTATATATGTATTATATATATTTGTGTTTATATATGCTATATTTAAATATATACATATATACAAATAAACTTATGCATAATAAAATAAAACAAAAGTAGAACAAAAAGAAAAAAAACAAAATACAAATGTGTACAATGTCTGTAGTTGAAATTATTATTATTTTGGACATAATTATGGTAGGTCTTGGGGTGAGAAAAGAGATGTTCATTAAAATACTTCATACTGAACTTAAAATTAATTGATCAGAAACTGAGTATATCTTAATGTATATTTCAATATTGTAGTATTAACAAAAATAATATCTTTGCAATAATGCAATTTCTTGATTTATTAACTGTCCTTTTCATTATCTTACAAAAGGGAACTCAAAAAAACCCAGAATTATCTTTTTTTTTTTTTTGATATGTGAGGAATTGTACACTCTCAATTTGTTCTTCTTAGTCAAATGAGCAACCAAAGTTTTTAATTGGAAGTTTAAAGCAGGTAGATGTAGCATCATCATTTGTGGAAGAATCACCTAAGCTGTGGCAGCGCAACTGCTCACACTTTGCTGAGTGTTTAGCAATTTTTGACCAAAAACAGCAGGACCTTCACGCCCAACCCTCCCTATTCACCTGGTCTCACCCTGAATGATTTTGGATGTAAAAATTCCTCAAAGAAAAATGTTTTGTTAATGTGGAAGAGGTGAAATGAAAAATGGCAGAAGCACCAAAAATCATCAAAGAAAAATGTTTTGTCAATGTTGAAGAGGTGAAACAAAAAATGGCAGAAGCACCAAAAAATCATCAAAATTAATGAGTTCGAAAACTGTTTTGAGCAGAGGAAAAAGGATCTCAATAGGTGTTTTGCATCAAGCGAAGAGTACTTTGAAGGTGGCTGAAGTTTAAACATGTAAGAATAAATACACAATTGTTTATGAATAAATTCCAGTTTTGGGGGGTATCCCTCATTGTATTGGTTTCCCCTCAAAAAATTTTCAAGTATTTTTATTTTTATAGATTGACTAGAAATTAACAGTAGGTTAAAAGTAAGACTATATTGCTAATAAGGAATTGTTTTATTGCACTGAGCTTCCCAAGTAACTTGACCAATACTTGAAAATCACTCTAAGATGTTTCCTGCCACATAAATCAAGAGATCTTAAAAATGCTTCACACATGAAATGTTATTCTAAACCCAACTTTCAGGTGTTAGCCTATAATTCATATCTCTTTGCTCACTTTCATATTTAACATAACTTAAAATCTTAAATATAGAAAACTGCATTCTAATGTGCCATTCAATTAAGTAGTTTGATTGTGTTGAAATATAAATGCTTAAATAGTTCTAATCAATAATGTATTAATGAGAAGGAAAATGCCTAACATGGAGATATTTTCTTACCATATATGCTAAGCATCTCATTTCTCTCATGATAAAATCCTTTCATATGATATATATTTCATTATTTTGACTAAATATTCATACCACCAGTATTTTAAGTACCTATTTTGACAAGTAAAATATTAATGAATTAATTAAAATATAAAATGATTCCGTTTTATGCATGTTCCCAAACCCAAGGGATACACATTAATTTCTTCCTACATCTATTTCATGAAATCACATGCTGATTTAGCTGTTGAATAAATATTCAAATACAGAGATGCCACTGTCTCCTCCTATCAGTCATTGCTTTAGTCCTGCCTTCATTTAGCTTTGGGGAAGCACACCCTTCTCTCTTTCATGAGTAAAAATCCTGCAGGATTCCCTACCAGCAAAAACTTTGCTAATGAATCCTTTCTAGGGTTCTTTTTTTTTTCTTTTTTAAGATTTATTTTATTGTTCTTGAGAGAAAGTGAAGGGGAGGGAGAGGGAGAGAGGCAAGGGGGGAGGGGGAGAGAGAGAGACAAAGAGAAAGGGGGAGGGCCCAGAGCAGTCTGTGACATAGTTGTACCACAGTTTCATTGCACACAGGTAGATGTGGGGCCACACAGGACAGGAACTGAACGGGGGGCCTCCCACATGAGAGGCGAGAACATTTGCCACCATCCCAGTGGTTACCAGTTGTGCTACAGTTCAGCAGATGGGTTTACACACGCCAGGGCTGGGACTCAATCCCCAGACCTCATGGTTGCAAGGTAAGCACTCAACCTGCTGAGCTGTCTCAGCATCCCTTTTCTGGTATTCTTTAAAGAAGCTAATGGCAATTGATACCAGCAGGACTGATACTATTGCAGTGATTACTTAGCAAGTCTGTGTAAGTACGTCTACTACTTCTCCATAGAACACCGGCTACTAATCACCAATGGTAATATGCTTTGAGTCTTTAAATAAAAATCTCAGTCAACAATGGAAGTTCCATTTCCCATTTTTTACTCTCTTATTTATTGAAGTGTTCAATACAGCCTTTACATTTTTTCCGTCTGAAGACCTACCAACTTATCATTCTTTGTTCAATAATTTGTTCATTATTAAAGGCCTACAATGTGCCAGGCATTGTTCAAGGAATGCAGCTTGGTTCAAGGGTGCAGCTATGAACCAAACAGAAATAAATTCCTGTTTTCAAGGGGCTTATATCTAGTCATATTAAATAAAATAAATAAACAAGATACACAGTATCCAAACTATATCAATCTAGTTTTATATCATTGTTATTTTTTGCATTGGCCAAGATTTGAAGTTATTTTTGAATTCTATTTATTTCGTCATCATAAGATTCTATTAATACTACTATTGCAAGATTTTTTATTCTCTGCAAATTTTGTTCTTACTACTACAGCCCCATAGCTGAAGTGCATCCATTTAATCTCATTCCAGAATTACCATAACAGCTTCAATCTCTTTCTTCATGCAGCATTCTGGTAGTGTTACCATTTTAAGCACACAAATATGATCATCTAATTCTAACTCATGTGGTTAAAACTATTTGTGCTCATTCATTCATTTAGCAAATATATACTGAGAAACTCATATGACCGGTATTATTTTAGATATTTAGACTATAATAGTGAACAAATAAGACAAAGCCCCTAACAATATGAAGTTCCTATTCTAATAGAAGAAAACAAACACTAAGCATAGGACCAAGGAAAAGGATATCAGTTATTCATGGATGATCTTTGTTAAAGTGGTATTTGAACCAAGACCTAAAGAAAGTGAGAGAATAAGCTATGATGATATCTGTGGAATAATAGTAAGTTCTGGCCCAGGGAAAATAATAGTAAAAGTCTTAGTACAACCAACGTGGAATGAGCTAGGAAGGAAAGGTAGGAGGTGAGTTCCTAGAAGCATTATAAGAAGAAAAGTCATTAAGAGTCTTAGAAACCACTCCATGGAGCTTGGAAATTTTTTTTTTTCCTGGTGGGAAGCCAATGAATATTTAAGACCAGAAGTGACATGATCTGACTTAACATTTTAATAAATTTATCCTGCTTATTCATTGAGAATGACCATTTGTGAAAGGATGGTTGCTTTGATCAGTGTTGTGATTTTATAGGGGTAGTGAGACTTGGTTGGATTCTGGGTAAATTATGAAGATAGAACCAAAAAGAAGGCTCTAAGCTTTTGACTTCTGGAAATAGTAGCATGAAGTGGCTATTAACTGAAATGAGGAAAACTACAGGAGATTTGTAGAGAGCAGAAGAGACAAGAAGCTTAACTTTTTAACTTATGATTTTCATTCCTATTGGGCATACAAGTGAATATGTCAAATATCTAGTTAGAAACAAAAGTCTGAAGTTCACAGGAGTGATTCAGTTTAGACATGCAAATTTTTCAGATATCAGTGTCTAGATGGCACCTGAGTTATAACACAGGTTGTGATTATCAAAGGAATGATTATGGGTAGGAAAGATTGCAGGGCTCACATGAATGATACACCCAACACTGACCTCTCAGCTCCTCGACATCATCAATTCCAATGAGTTTCATTCTTTCTGACCTTTACCCATTTCCATGACCACACTTGGATTTTATAGCACTGGGAAATGTTTTGGTTCTGAAATGGTTAAATCAAGCATTCTACTCTCTTACCATTATCCTCTATTATTCTTCCTATACCCACTACTCCTATTTTTCAAATTTATTCAGACTTAATTCCTCTGTTTCATCAATCCCTTCCTATCTTCACTAACATTCTTAGTTAGCTTAAATTTAATGACATTCTTGCTTATTTCTCAATTATCTTGCCCCTTGGCCTTCCATGGCAGTTGTCTGGTAGAACAGCCTGAAATCAAAATTGCTATAGGCATTCTCCCTTTTCACACCTGAGCTACAGAACTCTATTAGAGGAAAAAGAAAACACACCTTTGAGTCATTTATAACCACCAATTCACTGTCCACAACCACAAGTGAATCTCTAAAACTTACCACTAATCCATCTATATTTTACAATGCAGGGCTGTCCAAACTTTTGGCTTTCCTGGGCCACACTGTAAGAAGAAAAATTGTCTTGGGCCACACATAAAATTACACTAACACTAATGATAGCTGATGAGCTAAAAAAAAAATCACAAAAGAATCTTATAATGCTTTAAGAAAGTTCATGAATTTGTGTTGGGCCACATTCAAAGCTGCCCTGGGACTCATCAAAATTCTCCCATAATCTATCATGCTAGATCAATAGTCTCCATATTTCTAAAATATTCCATCATCCCCGCTGCCAGCGCCAGTTAATTAGTTTTTATACTTCAAGGAAAAACACAGAAGCCATTAAATGGAATCTCTGAACATTGTAAGATTGCCACCTATGAATATGTTTGTATTAGTTTTCAGCGTCTTTCTCTAAGCCCATTTCAAGTTGGAAGAGACAATGCTCTTTTTATATAACACGCCCTGGAGTCCATCTTTTCCTGCCTGTTTTGGTGCTCTATCAATTAACTTCTTTTCCCTCAGCAAATTCTCTTTGTGCTTTCCACATGTTTCAGCAGACTCAAATTATGTCTTTAAAATAATTGTCTCTCAACCTCGTATTCTTGTATTGGTTTCTCCCCTCTTCTTCTACGGTTTTTTTTTTTAATTGAGAAACTTTAGAAACAGACATTTTTATTTGAATTAAATATGTGATTTATTATGTAATATAGGGTAAAATTTTTAGTTTATAGCCAGTCTTCACATGAGAAGATTCATACCACTGCAACACACAGGAGTTCATAAATAAAACTCAACTCAGGTACAAAGTAATAGTAAGTCTTAGTATTATATAGTTTTCTTCCCCAAAGATGAGTCTCTTGAATTTCAACAATTTGACCTACTCATTGGAATGTCTTTAGCATATCAGCTGATTCATTCCTACGTTGCACTGGGTTCATCAGGTTCAGTCAGATCATCCAATAAGGATGATTTATATAGCTGTCCTAATGACTCACTCTGAAGAGTATCTTTCACATGATTAACCAAAAAATGCATTGCAATCTTTGATACATAGTCTTGAATATTCTTTCTGACAATAAGAAAATATGTGGGGTATTTTTATTGTTAAGTTTACTGGGATGACATTGGTTAGTAAAAATTGTATAAGTAGGGGAAGCCGGGATGGCTCAGTGGGTTGAGCGCTCACTTTGCAGCACCGGGGACTGGGGATTGAGTCCCGGCCCCGGCCTGTGCGGAGCCATGTGCTGAACTGGGAGCTCCCCCAGTTCAGTTCTCTCTGTGTCTCTGTCTCTGGATCTCTCTCTCTCTCTCTCTCTCTCTCTCTCTCTCTCTCTGTCAAAAATAAATTTAAAAAATGTTTTAAAAATGTTTAAAAATTTGTATAAGTTCCAGTTGTACAATTCTATAAAACTTCACCTACATGTTGCATTGTGTATTCACCATCCAAAATCAGTTCTCTTTCTATCACCATATATTTGATGCCCCTTCCCTCCTCTACCACCACCCCCACTTCCCTTACTCTCAGGTAACCACTAAACTATTGACCATACCTATGAATTTTGTGTCTTTGCTGCTTTTAGTTTTATAGTCCACGTGAGTGAAGTCATGTGGTTCTTAGCTTTTTCTGTCTGGCTTATTTCACTTAGCAGGATGATCTCAAGGTCCATCCATGCTGTTGCAAATGGCAGTATTTCATCTTTTCTTATAGCTGAGTGGTATTCTATTGTTTAAATGTGCCACAGCTTTTTTATCCAGTCATCTATTCAGGGACACATTGGTTGTTTCCATGACTTGACCACTATGAACAGCACTGCAACAAACACTGGGATACATACGGCTTTGCAGACTAAGGTTTTCAAAATTTGGGGGTAAATACCCAGAAAAAGGATTGCCAGGTCATATGGTAATTCCATTCCCAGCTTTCTAAGGAAATTCCACACTGTCTTCCATAGCTGTTGTAACAATTTCCATTCCCACCAGCAGTGTATGAGGGTTCCTTTTTCTCCACAGCCTCGCCAGCACTTGTTATTTCTTATCTTGTTGAGAATAGCCATTCTAACTGGTGCAAAGTGGTATCTCAATTGTGGTTTTAATTTGTATTTCCCTAATAGCTAATGAAGTTGAGCATTTTCCTCATGTTTATCGACCATTTGTATGTTATCATGAGTGAGGTGTCTGTTAAGGACTTCTGCCCATTTTTTAATTGGGTTCTTTGTTTGTTGTTATTGAGTTGTATGAATTATTTATATATCTTAGATTATAGCCCCTTGTCAAAAATTTTGTTTGCACATAATTTCTCCCATTCAGTTGGTTGTCGCTTTATTTTGTTGAAGTTTTCCTTTGCTATGCACAAGCTTTTTAGTGTGATATAGTCCCAATCATTTATTTTTGCTTTTACTTCCTTTGCCTTTGAAGCCAGGTTTATAGAGTCCTCTTTGAAACCAAGGTCTATAAGGTTAGTACTGATGTTTTCTTCTATGCAGTTATTGTTTCGAGTCTTATGTGGAGGTCTTTGACCCATTTTGAGTTAATTTTGGTATCTGGTAACAGTTTGCAGTTCAGATTCATTCTTTTGCATGTGGTAATAAATATATTTTGATGAGTCATTCGATAACCTGACAACCTTGCTGTTTATGTCAGATAATTTTCATGCCACAAGAATGGGAACATCAAGGCAATTCACAGTGTGGCTTTTTGGGGACTTGCTGGCATGAATGGCAGTGGTTTTGATTTTTTTTTAGCTGATAACTCTTCAGCTTTTGAAGTTTTCAGCATTCTTCTCCAATTGCCTCTTGTTGGTTTTTTGAATAGCATCTCCAAACCCACCACCTCCAGATGCAACATTTTTAGTTTCCCTTCTGCTGCTCTGAATTAACTTGTCATCAGCCTCAGCAAGGGGCGGTCTCCTTGGAGCAGGTGACAAAGCACTTGGAACTTCAGAAGACTTGTCTTATAACACAGCTGAAGGGAATTCTCTTGCTAGTCTCGTTCTCCTTTGTTCCTCTAGACTAAGCTTGTCTAACCTGTGCCCACAGGCCACACATGGCCCAGAACAGCTTTGAGTGCGGCCCAACACAAATTCATAAAATTTCCTAAAACATTTGAGATTTTTCTTTTGCGATTTTTTTCCTTTAGCTCTATCGGCTATCGTTAGCATTAGTGTATTTTGTACGTAGCCCATGACAATTATTCTTCCACTGTGGCCCAGGGAAGCCAATAGCTTGGACACCACTGCTCTGTATTATCATTCCCCACCAGCATCAGCAAAGTCTAATAGATTCTAGATGATTTGTGTTGATATAAGCCAATTCAATTGTTAGTAAGTTATGGGCCATTTTACTTGTAACAGGCAACCATTTACAAAGAAGACAAGTCACCAATTCAACTATGGCATCGTGAAGATTAAGAAACCGCAGCTGGGGAAGCCGGGATGGCTCAGTGGGTTAAGCGCTCACTTTGCAGCGCTGGGGACCGAGGATCGAATCCCAGCCCCGGCCCGTGCGGAACCATATGCTGAACTGGGAGCTCCCCCAGTTCAGTTCTCTCTCTGTCTCTGTATCTCTCTCTCTCTCTCTCTCTCTCTCTCTCTCTCTCTCTCTCTCTCTCTCTCTCTCTCTCTCTCTCTCTCTCTCTCTCTCTCTCTCTCTCTGTCAAAAATAAATAAATATATATTTTAAAAAAAAAGAAACCGCAGAAACTCCTGTGTACTGTAATTATTCTAGTGCTGAATGCCGCTGTGCATATCCTCAGGAACCAGGTCCACGGAGCAGAGGCTGGGCTCTTCCAGACATTGATCTGCTGCTTAAACAGTGATTCAAATGAAACTTCACTAACAGCCAAAGCTGGAGTACTGGAAGCATTTCCAATGGTCGTCAAAACGTCGATAGAGTTAATGCCACCAAGTGTGTCAACAGATTCACCCAAAAATCTTACAGAAAATATAACAGACTGTAGCACCTCATAGTTCTGAAGTTTCAATATATTTTGCAGTTCTTTCAATACTGTCATAATATTCTGTGGCAAATTTGGTAATAAACTGGAGTAAAGTAGCACTTTTGTCATCCACACATTCGCCATAATCATTTAGAAGAGATTGATATTGAGCAACTGGAATATTTATTCTTGTTTTCAACTCTGGTATGAAGAGTCTGATTTGATGCATTAGCAACCTGTTTACAGTCCTAGCAAGATATTTTATCCCGGGATGCAGTATAGCTCAGTGGTTGAGTGCTTGAGCACTTGCCTCACAGTCAGGGGGTATGGGGTTCAATTCCCAGCCCCAGCCCATGCAACCTCATATGCTGAATTGTGCCACAACTGGTAACTACTAGGATGGTTCAGCCACAAAGGTTCTTGCCTCCCATATGGAAGCCCTGGTATGGTTCTCAACCCATGCAAACCCACATCTACCTGTGTGGAATGAAACCATGTCACAACTAAAAATGTACAGCTATAGAGACTGCTCTGGGTCATCCCCCTTTTCTCTCTCTCTCTATCTATCTATTTTTCAAAATAATAAAATAAAATTTTTTTAAAGATACCTTGTTCCATTTTTATTAGCCAGAGATAGGTATTTCTTTGGAAGGAAAGCATATATATAAGGGATAAATCAGTTTTACCCTTATTGTTAATATCTAGCTGGCTACTGTTGACTCCTTCAGTTATTCCAAAATTGACTGGCATAACCCTTCTCATTAACACATCCACACATCCATGAGATCAGGTTTAGCAATTAAAGCTAGGATGTTGCAACCATCTGGGTCTCAAAATGTAAAATGCCCCGGATGTTGCCATATCTGAGTTGTAGAAGCACTGATAGCAAGGACAATGGAATTTGGATTGCTGATGAACCAAAGAATAAGCTCTCTCATCTGAAGCTCAATATATGTAGGTTGATCGCATACAAGCACCTAGGTCATTCCTAGCAAATCCACAAATGTCAGATTCACAATGCTGGGTGAAAAAGAAGCTTAAGATGAACTGGTTCGAGGTTGACTCCCTTGTTATTTTCTGAAATCCTTTATTTTCAGTTTATTTTCAAATTTTATCAAAATCCATATAAAGCTTATTTTTGCTGAGAAGAAATTTATTCTTATGCTTTAACTTCATTTTCTTCCCCTGTTGTTTTTCATTTCTCTTCATATAAAACATGAGTTAGCTGCAGAATGAGAGGTCTCTGGGTGACAAGACCAGTGCCTCTGGGAAGCAGATCCTTCCCCACTAGGGTTTCTAACATTGAGCTCTTCCCACTGCTCTGTGCTCCCACTACCACGATCGGAGGCAACTGGATAACGTCGGGGCACCCACAGTGTTGAAAATGTGCTGAAGCTTGTTGATAACAGGAATCAGTGCCTCCATGATTCAGAAAACATGGGACCCCCACCCCATATGCCATGGCAATGAATGGGGTGGGGGTCCATAGTCAATATCCTTCCTCTTCTTCTAGGGAGCCAACACCCATTAGAACCCCCACACACAACTTCTTTCATAAATAAGCTCTCTGAAATTGTTTTCTATAGCCACTCAATCCAATTCTTATCTTTCATTTGATCTTTCAGGCTACCGGAAACTTGATTCTACCAGAATTGTTTCACTAAAGTCACTATCACCTACATCACCCTTTTTCTTCTTGTTGCTAAATTTCAAGTACTTTGTTCTTAGACTCTCAACACCATAAAACTGCTAATAAACACTTTCAACAACCCCTCTTAACCTTGACATTCATGATTTCCCATGTTCTTGGTTTTCCTTCCTTGTATCCACCATTGTTTTATCTTTTTTGGAGGCATTCACTTCCTATAGTTTGCTCTTTCCTCTGGTCTTTGTTTAATGCTTTTCTTTTTCAGAACTCTCTTATTTTATGGACTTTATTTTCTCACTCAGAATACATTTCATCAACTCCAATAGCTTCAATTAACTATTGGAGTGATTTCTTCAACTCCAATAGCTTCAATTAACTATTCTACATGTGCAAATCAATAGCTATAAACAAGATCTCACCTTTAAATTCCAACATCATTTACACATTCTCACCCTTTCAGCTCAATTGAATGTGTCCAAAACTGAGCTCTTCATCTCCCTTCAAAGAATGCTCTATCTTATGGGACTCTCATCTATATGTACAAAAACTTTATCCACTCAATGGCCAAACCAGAAAGTTCAAATGTCAGCCTTGACTTCTCAGTAAGTCTCATTATCTTCCCTCTGCACTATGACCAGTTCTTATATATTCACTACATCCTTAATAGCTGATGAATCAGCCCATTTCTCTCCATTCTCCCTGTCACTCTACAGGCTTAGATTAATCATTTAGAATGTTGACTTTCTCCTGTGATATTACCAACAGTGAGTTTTATAATACAGTGGGATAGACTAATAATAATAATAATAAATAAAGTTACCATTATCATTATCATCATCACTGCTTTAGATGACCACAAGGGCCTTTTTACTGTTCTTTTTGCTTTAGCTTTTTCTCTAACTCATTCTCCAAACAGAGCCAAGAAAACACCTCTAAAGGAAAGAGGTGGTCAAATGACTCTCTTGTTTAAAATTTTAATGGGTCATCACGGTCTTTAGCATAGAGAAGGGGTCCCCAACCTCCGGGACATGGTACCAATCCATGGCCTGTTAGGAAGGGATGGCACAGCTGAAGGTGAGCAGCAGGCAAGTGAGTGAAACTTCATCTGTATTTACAGCCACTGCCCATCACTAGCATTATCTCCTAAGCTCCGCCTCCTGTCAGATCAGCAGCAGCATTAGATTCTACAGGAGCACAAACTCTATTGTGAACTGTGCATGTGAGGGATCTAGGTTGCATGAGCCTTATGAGAATCTAACACCTGATAATCTAAGATGGAACTGAGGTGGTGATGAGCACTGGGGAGCAGCTGCAAATACAGATTAACATTAGCAAAGAGGTTTGACTGCACAGAGACCATCATAAATCAATTGCATGCAGACTCATTAAAATCCTATAACTGAGTGTTAAGTAACAATTTAGCTGCATCTGGCACTTAAATCATCCTGATATCGTCTTCCTCCTCTAAACCCCACTCCCCCAACAGTCTTATTGAAAAAGTATCATCCATGAAACCAGTTTCTGGTGCCAAAAGAATTGGAGACCATTGGTATGAAGTACAAATACCTTCCATCCATCTATGAAATGTCTTATTTCATTACCTGACAATTTTCTACCTTCTATCTCACCACTAATTTCTATCCTCTAGCTTATCTCATATTCTAGTCACTCTCTTATTTTCTCATTTTCTTTGACCTACACAGACACTATTTCCTCTGCATAAAATACCATGCTCCACCTTCCTCAGTTGGCAAACTTAAACTCATTCTATAATTATCAAGTTATTTCCTTCTATTTACCTTCCTTAATTTTGCAGTCTCTTTTCATTCACACCAATTAGATTACATAATCCTCTTATTTTTTTCTCATCCTGTGCTTATATTATATTGTAATTGATTTTTAGCAAACTGTCTACTTGACCATATTTTAAGATTCTAAAGTGAAAGTGTATTGTTTATCATTGTATCTCCAAAATGTAACCAAAAGAATTCTGACTAAAAAGAATAAAGGTAAGTAATATGGGAATATAACACTGAGGCTTAAATAAATTAAATTAGATCATGATTCAGATTTACATTTTTTATTCCCTTATCTTATGAAGCAAGTGAATAGAACATTGGCATTTTTTTTTAATAATCAAATTAAAGTCTGTTTTGGAGACTTAAATTTTAATATCACCTAAAATTTAAAAAATATAACCTAATCTAAACAGCACCCTCAGGAAATTAAATTGCTTTTCAATTCTGTGAAGTGTTTACTCAAATTGCTAAGAACCATCAGGAAGACCATTAAAATGAGAACAGAAAGTACAAAAATATGGAATGTACAAGTCTGGTTCCTCACTGGGAAAAAAATTAATAGAGCTGGAGAATGTTCAGGACAGTGTGTATATCAGGCCCAAGGACAGGAATTAAATTGGAATTTACTTTTTAAGCACACTTTACAAATAGTGGAATAATTAGCATTTGGATAAAGGAAACTTAGAACAGTTAAAAGTACTAACTTGTGAAGGAAGTAAATTTATAGATCTTATTATTTCAAGGTAACAAATAGAAAGAAAAATAAAGTAAAGAACTGAATATGCCTAGTGAAATTCTTGCTGTAAGTTCTGGATGAGGCAATCATATGGTGAACTTAATTCCAACACCAATAATAGCACGCTGAAATACCACACTTCCACATTTGACCAATGTTTTCAGGAATATGTGTCATGTAGTCTAGAACTTGACCCACATTACTAATTCCTTATAAGATTTTGTCTATATTAAACCCTAAAGTGAATCACAAATAATAAAATAAACCGTCACTTAATAACCAGATTGCTTCTTAAACCAAATTAAAAAGATACACTCCCCTCATTGTGCATGTTAGTCTGCTTGGGGCTTTATCACTAAACTTAATGTTTGTGGTGAAGCTGAGCTACTAATCCCAGCTATACACTCAAATGTAGCCCGCAATCTTGGAAAAGTCCTGTCTCCCAGCCAGGGGTTCGTTTATACCTCTGTCACTGACTCACTGGCTCAAAATGGAACAATAACCTATTACACGACTGGTTCCACATGGACCTGCATATCCACAGCTCCCCGGTACAACTGGGACAGCTAAGAGTGTTTAGGCTCTGTACCCAAGTTTTTCAGAATCCAAAATCCTCATGGCTATCTGAAGCTGACTTGCTTAGAGTCTACCCTGACCTTCCTGAAGGCTAGAAAACAGTTTGATCATCTGAGGTACTTTACAGTTCATAAGTTTTTTACATTTTAATATTGTTACTATTTACCATTTAAAACACTATGGCACCACTTAAAATTAATATTTTACCCTTTAGCTTTTCATTATGTTCTTTCCTTCTATTTTTACATGTAAATATATGCTATGTTGTTACACTGGAGGTTAATCTGTGATCTAACTTTTGTGAATGAAAAACATATGCCTATATAGAGTATCTAATACAATTTTTCAAAGGCAATTCTAAGTTAACATGTAATATCATGGTATTTTTCTCATTGATAGAAGAATTTATTTTCTATGATAACTACGTGATTTAAAAAATATACGAGTTTTATTTGCTGCAGCAATAATTTCCAGGTTCTAAATTAAAAAACAAGCCTTCTTGAAATCCTTTTAGAAGAAAGCCATTATAAAACTTCTTGAATTGCCCCTGAAAATCATCAATGAGTGGTTCTTTCATTATTAGCATTCAAATTGAAACAACTTGAATTTTTAAAATCACTACTTAGCATGTGTTGTTAAAAACATTAATGCAAAATATATTTCTGGAGTTCCTCAAAGTTATTATTTATAAGATTTGCAACATTGGACACAACATTTATACATGCTTGCTATTTGAAAGAGTACAAAATTAACCTTTTCTAATACTTCAGAAATAATATTTATATCTACTTACAGAAAATTTTGCAGTTTTAAAATATACCATTTATAGTTAAAGATGTATCAGAGATTCTTATCATACTGGTAAAAAAATTATTCTATAAATATACAACCTTATAAGAGACTATTCATTCAGCATTATATATATTCTATTATAGGACTTTAAATTTCGGAACTATGAAAATTTCATTACAAAAAGGTTTAGAAATATATTATAAAGAATTATACAAAAAACAGAACTTTAGAAATAGGTAATGGATAATATTATTTAGATGATCAATTACAAGTAATTTTTTAAAGAAAGAAAAAATAACACAAAACTTCAAATGGATTTAGGTTATGTATAATTAAATCTAACTTTCAGTTTTCTAACTTGGGGGCAAAAACAATAGCTTCATTCAAAGCTTTACCTATAAATGATTGAATACCCTAAGACACTATTACCATTTTACCTTCATACTTAAGACAACTTTATATATGTTTTAGGGAAGACTAAAAATAATTTTATTACATAGCTCCTGGTAAAATATTCTGGATTACTCTTTAACAATGGAAGACACTAAATTTATGTGTAATTTTACCTCCACTCCAATTTACTAAACTCTTAGGTACTCTGGAATTTGCATGATATTTTCACTCTACAAACATTATAAAGTAAGCACAATCAATATGTTTCAGAAATGTAGGCAGCAGTATAATATACCCATCATCATGTCAGAGCACAAACAAGAGAGAATCTCTATCTTCATAATATTATAAATTATGTCTAAAGAAAAAAATATATATATGTACATATATATGAAGGCTGTCTGAAAAAAAAATCTGGCCATTGTCAGTATAATGAGAATGAGTACACGGCTGAATATTTTCAGGACATCCTTCATTTATATATACATGTGTCTATGTCTATGTCCATGTCTATGTCTATCTAAGTATATGTCTACACACACACACACACACACACACACACACACACACACACACACTCACTCACTTTTAGCTAATGGGAATAAAGTTGATTAAGTGTGAATTCAGGACACCATCTTGCCTTTCTGTTACCTTTTCTACCTTCCTGGGCTTCTTTTGATAACTAGGAATTATGCCCACTTAATCTTTCATGTTTGGAAAGATGCTTTCTTGAAAGAATACAATAAACTAAATTACTGTCACATGTAAATAATGGGTAAGAGTTTCATTACCACTTGCAGAGCAGAGGTGTTGAGTTGTTTTTTTAATAAGGGACAAATCCTTCTAAATCCAACTGAGCTTTAATTGTAGAATTCTTTCAGGAATCAGTGAACAGGTGAGGGAGTTATTTTAAGGAAAACAGATTTGTTTTTCTAATAAAAATTGGGTGTTATGTACAAAAAAAGGCAGCAGGGTGAAATGATGTCACAGAAGCAGACACCTGTACTACTTACAAGGCTAGTCATAAATCCCATCACAATATATTTCCTGGGCAGACTTACATTTCATCTTGTCTTATGTAATAGTTTCAAGGACTAAATGTAAGCAACTCTCTGAAGTCAATACCTTCTTGATTTCTGAATATACTCAGAAAATAAAAATAAAAGCAAGGTAAACAACTAAAATATTTTTTTAGCCTACTTTGGGAGCAATTTGATAAAGATTACATAACATCATGAGATACATGAGAGGGAGACAGGAGAGAAAAAGCTACAGTTGGAAGTTATCTTTCTAACATCTCACTGGAGTTTTATGTAATAATGTACTTCACCTTGAAGCCCAGATGAAGTATAGCCAAAAACTGATGTCATTGGGTTCTATGTGTTCCATATTAAACCATACAGTGTCAAGTAAAAAAGCAAACAGTGAAACATTAATACATTGTTATTTGTTTTTATAAATTGAAACTTATTCCTTTAGATATATTCCTACAGCACAAATTCTTATTTGTAATTCAAACATGAACTCATGGGAATATTATTTTAATCAATATTTTCTGAAATCAGACATCACAGAATGGACCAAGATGGTCTAACACTAGGCTTAAAAATGATAATCCTTTATAATTTTAGAATACTTTCTCTAATTTTCTAGAAGCTTTCTGGGTAAAGTAGAAAAGAAATAGCAACATTAAGAATCAATACTGTTGATTAAATGGGCTGAAAAATAATTCTTCTCAGTAACTAGAAAATATATTGTAACACAAATCATACACTCACATTTAGAAAGGTAAATTCTCAATTCCCAAAAGGTTTTAATTTGTGATGTAGTC
Source organism: Craseonycteris thonglongyai (assembly GCA_004027555.1). NCBI lineage: Eukaryota > Metazoa > Chordata > Mammalia > Chiroptera > Craseonycteridae > Craseonycteris > Craseonycteris thonglongyai. The sequence goes on along the minus strand of PVKE010028985.1, from coordinate 3,672 downwards.
CATTAGTAGGACATAAAATTATTTACAAATTATAAGGAAGCCTTTATTTTTTGAATGAAAATATGGAGATAAATATTATGAGTTATTAAAACTTCTAAAAATACTAAAGGTCACCACAAAGCAACTTCACACTTTTGCAGTAGTTGCTATAATAATTATATATTTCAATAAGCTACCTGTATGACAAATTGTATACAAGTAACTGTCTGATGATCTGATGTGTGTACATAACTCAATCCGTTAACAGTTAAATTTAATGAAGAAGCTAACTTACCGGTGGCTCAGCCCCCTTAGAACCAGTCAGACCTCCTGTTAGGGATTCGATATCCTGAAAAGGGGAGAGGTGTTGATTGTAAAATGCTACTCAATGGCATGGAGAATTTCCCAGTCCCACAATCTAATATTTTCTTTAAGCTACAAACTTAGGGTACTCAGCTACATTTGTTTTATTTTTAAGCAATCCTGCTATACAAATGCTATACAAGTAGCCTGTATCTATAAATGTAGATACTTTTCTCCACTCTGTACAATCTATAAAGAAAAAAAAATGCATAAACAGACAAATTATCCCTGATACATGTGAAGAAAATGGCTTCAGGTGGGGGAGCCGATATTTTGTTCTCTAAGAAGCAACAATGAGGCAGAAAAAAAAAAGAACATTTAATGAAACTACAGTTTAACATAATATTTACAAGAATGCTAATTCCATCAAAAATGCTGAACCTACAAAACTTTTATTATCTATAGTCTACTCTGTTATTATACATAGAAGATGAAAATAGGAACAGCTATGGATAGATTAGCTGTTCGTTTACAAAGATCAATTTCTAAACCTGAATCAGTAACCACAGAGACCATGCCTGAGTAATGACTAGAATTGTCAGAGGTATCCCAATAGAGAAACGGGCAATACTGTGACAAGTTGGAGAGTGTGCACCCTGTCCACAGGGACAATGACAGGTCAGCCTAATTGGTTGTAGGGCTTTGGATCCAGGGTTACTAATCTTATGATTTTTTCAGAAGAAGCTAAAATTCCAGATTTTCAAGTGAAATCTCTCAAGATGTTAATGTTTGCAATTGTTCTAACTTTTAAACCAGCCTCTCATACCCTCCAAAATGAAACAAACTGAAGCAGAAATTGTTTGTGCAAAGGCTGGTGGGTAGGAGTTTGGGCCACAATGAGTTATACGTTTTGCTAAAAAGTGTATTTATTGTGACCCTGGTAATTACTTGTTATTGGCATCTCATTATAAGTATAGGGTTGAGGAACCTGGGTATATATAGTTACAGTAAGAAATCAAATATTAAAAGATAATCAAGTAAAGATAGAAGGAAAAGAAAATTAGATACCTATGATCAGAGAAACAGCCAACAACACCTTGATGTCATTGAGACTTATGCTACTAGTTCACTTGGGACTTGATCACATCATTTCCCTGATATCACAAAGATGGAGCATCTTAACAATGAAGATGGGGCTGTAATGACCATGTGAAGAAAACATTAAAGGCAGAACAGGGGTGAAAGAAGAGACGGTGTGATTAAAATTTCCGTTTGAGGGATGCCAGGATGGCTCAACAGGTTGAGTGCTTGTTTTGCCGCTGCAGGGTCCAAAGACCGAGTCAGGGCTTGTGAGGACCCATATGCTGAACTGGGGAATGCTTCCAATGTGGGAGGCCCCCAGTTAAGTTCACACCCTGCACTGCCCCACATTCATCGGAGGAATGAAACTATGTCAAAACTGATGATGTGCGGCTGTGGAGACTGCTCTGGGCCCTCCTCCCTCTCTCTGTCTGTCTGTCTCTGTCAAACAATAAAATACATCATAAAAAGAAAAAAATGTGTTTGAAAAAAGCTGATTTTGAATGGGAACTCAGTGGATGATGAATTCCCACGTGCATTTTTCAGTAGGGCCATACATGGCAAGGAAATCACCAGAGATACTTGGCAAGAAAATTATTAAGTCATTGTCCTCTCTGTAAATGGATACAGTGTTTATAATATTTTCACTATCCAGAATCCCTTTAAGGAACTTCTACTCTCCCATCCTAACTCCAAAATGGCTTATAAGAATTGCTTCAATTGTTGTTGGAGCCTGACAGACAATTAAGACAATTTACATGCTGGAAGATATAATGGTAGAGTCAAAGTCCTTGATTCTATAGTTTGAGCAATCTTCGAAACTAGATGTTTTCCCTGCCTTCAACTTTAAGATAGCTTCTATTTCTCAAAAGCTAAAATATCCTAATTAATATGTCTGCACTGTTAAGTTTAAGGTCCTCTCCCTCTATCCTGTCGAAATTCTTTATTCCAGCACCATGGATATGACAAATAACCAAGTCACCTAAATTATTTGCTCTTACATGTTAACCTTACTATTGTCGTTTAAGTAAATTATGTCCTTATATAATAAAAGTAAAGCATAAAATATATTTCTAAATTGACAAACTAATATACCTTTTTAATCTAAGGATAAAATATAATTTAAAAAATGTTTTAAAATTTTACAGAATAAACTGACAATACTGGGTAGTAAAATAGCTAAAATATTATATTAATAGAAAATGAAACACATAACCCATTCCCCTACTTTGACCATGACAAAAAACAAAGTTATATCTATAGAAAAGATTTCTTCCAAGTACATTTAAAATGAAAATAAATAGTGTTAAGTACATTTTGAGTTAATACCCTCCATTTTTCATCAGAAGTCTCATAAATTACATTAACAATAGAATTCCTGATTGCATTACCGGATAGATAATAAGGAAATTGATTCAGATAAAAAGTATTTTCACAATTTAGTTGATGCATTTTGTCAAACTCTTAAAAGTACTATCATGAAGACTTCTTGCTATCGTAGACAGGTTGGGCCAATATTCAGATTTCTAAAATTTTAAGCTTTCCACATAGTCATGTTCTTGAAAAAACTAAAGCAAAAGTAGAACTGTACACCTGGAAACAATGTAATTGATACCAATTAATGTCACCCCAATAAATTTAACAACAAAAACAACAAAAAATTAATAGTTGATTAGCACACATTTTGTACGTTGCATGGATTATATACTATATTCTTATAAAAAAGTAAGCTAGATAAAATATTAAGAAAATTAAAAAATTATAGTATTTTAATTATGTTAATCAATCTAATTTTGTTAGCATTATTTCTAAAATTAATTTTACAGAAAAGTAGCAGCAACTGTTTGGGACATGATACTGTCATTTTGATTTAAATTTGAATTAGAATAAATCTCCCATTAAGAAAAAAAAATAGAATTTAGAAAATGGAAATGGCATTGATATTTACGGTTTATAACATGTTTAATTATAAACGCATGGCTCTAAACAGCATACAGATATACATTTGTATGCCATTCATTCATTTAATTGGAAAACAATTTTTCAGCTTATGTTCCATTTTGAGTATAAGTTTAAAAAGATTGTCCTACTTGAATAGACACCCAAGTTAAACATGGCTTATCACTCACCTGATGAAAAAATAAAATTTTCAGGAATAAATACGAGAATAAACATGCATGAATGCATTTATATGGTAAAACTAAATGGTGAAATAAATCCTTTGAAAATCTCTGAACATAATTATAAGCGAATCAATCTTTTTTTTTTTTTTTTTTTTTTTTTTTTTTTTTTTTTTTTTTTTTTTTTTTT
>PVKE010028984.1:0-20564 GCA_004027555.1 Craseonycteris thonglongyai | reverse complement strand
AAAAACACAGAGACCTATGGACACACTCAATAACTTGGTGATTGCCTGAGGGAAGGGGAGGAGGGGGGAGGGAGAAAGGGAGGGGAGGTGGGAGAGGGCACCAGCTTTATGGACACACTCAATGGTTTGGTGTTTACCTGGAGAGGAGGGAGGAGGGAGGAGGGAGAGTTGTGTGGGGAGGGGGGAGTGGGCACCAGATGTATCAAGTTGGAGGGGGACCTGATTCTAGGAGCTGGGCACATAATGCGATGCATGGGTGATGTGATGTGGAGTTGTACATTGGGAAACTATCTAATTTTTACCAACCAATGTTACCCCATTAAATTTAACAATAAAATAAAATAATTAAAAAAAAGAAAAGAAATAAGTAACACTGGTATAAAAAAATTAAATATAGTATCACAAAGGAATGACTGACATGTTTTTCTATATAAGAATTAAAATTTCCAAGGAAAAACACAGCAAACTAAACTTATGGAACGTTTTGGAAAAATATTACTAAGGCATGTAATACACAAATGATTAATATTCATACCATTGCATATATTTAAAAGAGTTTCAGTAGATTTGGGGAATAGAAAATGGATATACTCATGTGCTGAATCTACCATCTTGATATAGAAATCTGGTTGAAACTATTTACAAAAAAAATTAACAATAAATAAATCTTTTAAAAAAAAAATATTCTAGGGAAAGCCAAGATGGCTCAGCGGGTTAAGCGCTCACTTTGAAGCCCCAAGGACTGAGGATCAAATCTCGGCTCTGGCCCAGGCGGACCCACATGCTGAACTGGAGAGTGCTTCCCGAACGCGGTGAGGCCCCCAGTTCAGTTCAATAAATAAATAAATAAATAAATAAATAAATAAATAAATTCTAAGCAAATTAGGCATTGAAGGAAACTTTCTTTCTTCTTAAAGAACATCTACACAAAGCCTGATAGCTAACACTTTATTTGTTGATGAAAAACTAAATGCTTTTTTCCTAATTTCTGGAAAAAGGGTAGTGTACTCTATCACTACTCTTAATACGTAGACACAAATACAGGGAGACAGCCTAAATGGGGAAACAAATAAATATATCCCAAATAAGAGAACTGAATAAAGCTCCAGGAAGAAAATAAAAGGAAAACAAAATTAAATGTAGAAAAGCAGCCTACTAAATGCAGAATTCAAAACAGTGGTTCAAAACAATGATCTCAAGGAGAATGTCAATGAAGAGAGAGGAAATAAAAATGGAGATAAAAAACATAAAAAAGAACCAATCAGCAATAATAAAAATTTTTTAAAAGACAAGAATTAAAATGAAGAATACATTAGAGCAGAGATGTCAAATCTTTTGGCTTCCCTGGGCCACATTGGAAGAAAAAGAATTGTCTTGGGCCACACATAAAATACACTAATATTAACAATAGCCAATGAGCTTTAAAAAATTGCAAAAATATCTCATAATGTTTTTTTTAAGATTTATTTTTATTGCTTTTGACAGAGAGAGAGAGAAATTGAGAGAAGGGGGCAGGCCCAGAGCAACTTCCACAGCTGCATATCATTGGTTTTCTACAGTTTCATGCCACAGGGAGGCACAGGGTTGTGCAGGGCAGGAACTGGGCTGGGGGCTCCATCATAGAGCTCACTTCAGTGAGAACCAAACTGGAGGCACAGCCCAGTTCAGCATATGGGTCCACATGGGCCAGTGCTGGGATTTGATTCTCAGACCCCAGGGCTGCAAGATGAACACTCAACTCACCCGGCATCTCCACATAATGTTCTAAGACAGTTTATGAATTTGTGTTGGGCCACATTCAAAGCCACCATGGGCTGCATGTAGCCTGTGAACTGTGGCTTGAACAAGTTTGCATCAGAAGGAATCAACAGTGAATTAGATGAAGCAGAGGATCAAATCAGCTATTTAGAAAACAAGGTATCAGAAAACACCTAATCATGACAGCAAAGAAAGAAAGGAAGGAAGGAAGGAGGAAGGAAGGAAGGAAGGCAAGAAGGAGAGAAAAGGAAATAAAGAAATCCAAAAAATGGAGAATAGTTTAAAGGGCTTCTGGAACAATATCAAACGTATCAACATTTGCATTATAGGAATACAAGAAGAAGAGAAGGGGCAAGGAATTGAAAAACTATTTGAAGAAATAATGATAAAACATCTCATTAACCTGGTGAAGGAAATAGACATACCAGTCCAGGAAGTGCAGGGTCCCAAACAAGATGAACCCAAAGAGGTCCACACTAAGACACATCATAATTAAACTGCCATAGGTTAAAGACAAAGAGAAAATCTTTAAAACATCCAGAAAAAGCAGATAATTATCTACAAGGAAGTTCCCATACATAAGACTGTTAGCTGATTTTTCCACAGAAACTTTGCAGTCCAGAAGGGATTGGCATGAAATATTCAAAGTGATGAAAAGCAAAGACCTACAACCAAGATTACTCTACCCAGCAAAGCTATCATTTATAACTGAAGGAGCGATAAAGAGATTCCCAAATAAGAAAAGCTAAAGAAAGTCATCACCGTCAAACCAGTATTGAAAGGTATATTAGAGAAACTTCTTTAAGAAAAATAAAAAGGATAAAAAATATAAATAACAAAATGGCAATATCTATACAACCTATCAACAGTTACTTGAAATGTAAATGAATTAAATGCTCCAATCAAAAGATAGAGTAACTGAATAGATAAGAAAACAGGACCCTTTCATAGGCTGCCTACAAAGGATCACACAAGATTGAAAAATACACACAGACTGAAAGTAAAGAGATGGGAAAAGGTATTTTATGAAAGTGGAAATAAACAGACAAACAAAAAATCTAAGGTAGCAATAGTTATGACAAACAAAATAGATTTTAAAACAAAGGCTGTAACAACAGACAAAGAAGGACCCAATAATTCCACTTCTGCTTATTTGTTCAAAGAAACCCAAAACACTATTCTGAAGGGATGTGTGCATGCATATTTTCATTGTGGCATTGTTTACAATGGCCAAACTATGGAGGCAGCCTGGGTGTCCCTCATGGATGAATGAATAAAGAGTGAGTGGTACAAGGATGCCACGATAGCTCAGCAGTTCAGTGCTGGCCTTCCTATCGTGAAGTCAGGGGTTGGGTTCCTGGCCCCAGCCCATGAAAATCCCATATTCTGAACTGGGGTGCAACTGGTAACTGCCAAATGGATTGGTGGTGAAGGTTCTCACTTCCCATACAGGAAGTTCCTGGTTTGATTCCCACCCCATGAGATTCCATATCTACCTATGTGGATTGAAACCATGTCATACTTAATGATGTACAACTATGGAGACCGCTCTGGGCCCTCCTCCCTTCTCTCCTTCTCTCTCTCTCTCTCTCTCTCTCTCTCTCTCTCTCTCTCTCTCTCTCTGTCTCTCTCTCTCTGTCTCTCTCTCTCTGTCTCTCTCTCTCTCACACACACACACACACACATTCACTCTCAAACAATATAATAAATCTTAAAAAAAATAAAAAAGAATAAGTGGTACATATATACAACAAAATATATTTTGTCCATCGAAAGGAATGAGTTCTTGCCACCTGGGTGGCATGGATAGACCTAGAGGGTACTGTGCTCAGTGGAGTATGTCAGACAGAGAACTCTAGATGCAATTTGATTTTGCTTATGTATGAAATCTAAAGAACAAAATAAACAAACAAGCAAAAGAGAAACAAACTCATAGATAGAGGGAACATCTTGATGGTTGCCAGATGGGAGGAGGGCTGGGGAACAGAATGAAAAAGGTTAAGGGATTAAGAAGTACAAATTGGTAGGTACAAAATAGTCATGGGGTGTGAAGTAAAGGAAAGGAAATATAGTCAATAATATGGTAATAACTGTGTATTCGTGCTAGGTGGGTACTTGACTAGTTAGGTGGACCTCATCGTAAATTATATAAATGTCTAACCACTATGCTGTACACTTGAAACTAATGTAAAATAATATTGAATGTCAATTATAATTTTAAGAAATTTTAAAGTGGAGAAAAGGTAAAGGGGAATAAGAGGTTCAAATTTTCAGCTATAAAACAAGTCGTGGAAATGTAATGTACAGCATAGGGAATACAGTCAATATTATTGTGACAGCATGGGACAGTGTCACATGGCTGCTGGACTTATCATGGTGATCACTTCTTTAAGTATATAAATGTTGAATAACTACGGTGTACACCTGAAACTAATATACAGTGTATGTTAGCTATATTATAACAAAAATGTTTATTAAAAAGCAAAAAAAAAAAAAAAGCACTATATATGAGGATAATGTTTTTAAAGATTTATTTTATTGTTGACAGAGGGAGACAGAGACAGAGAGAAGGGGGAAGTCTCGCAACAGTCTCCATAGTTGTACGTCATCAGTTTCTCAACATGGTTCCATTCCACACAGGTGGGCAGGGGGCGCACAGGGCAGCAACTAGGCTGGGGGCTTCCCACATGGGAGGCACACCCCCTCAAGCCAGGGGCCAAACTGGGGAATGAGAACCGAACTAGGGGCCTCCCTCATGGGAAGCGTACCTCAGTTCAGCATATGGGTCCTCACCAGCCTGAGTTGGGACTCAATCCTCAGTCCCCAGGGTGGCAAAGTGAGCACTCAACCCACCAAGTCATCCCACTTCCCAGATAATTTTTAAAAAATAAATTTGGGCACTATCAAAGTATAAATGGTGCATACCCTTAGGCCCAGAAATCTTATTTCTACTCATAAATGTATTCTTATAGACACAAAGATATTTATTGTATCGCTGTAGAAAATAATCAAGGATTGGAAATGGTTCTGGGATCCACCCATAGAGGAAACGTACGTAAATATGACAAGCCTAAATTCTAGGTTTTAGTACAGGTGACTCTCTTTAACTACGTGAATTCAGCTCAGTCTCTCTCCAGTTGTGACTATATCATCTTAGAGTCTTTTGCTTTCACTGTGTAAATGCAGGAGAGAGTGTGAAAGGTGACATGAGATATTTTATGATCAACCTGAAAGTGACCTTCATCTCTGTGCCTACATCCCATTGACAAGAACTTAGTCACAAGATCCCACCTGGAGGCAAGAGGTGCTGGATTCTTCCTGTATACACAGGAGAAAAATAAAAATAAAAAGTTGATCTGAAAACAGTTTAAATTCTTTTGCTAAAGTGCAAAATGTATGGTTGAGAAATGCCTGTGGGTGATGATTTTATAATCTTAAAACTGTAACGTGTGTATCCTCGCCCTTATGCAATATTTAATACTTGTATAAGTATAACAGGGTATTGAGTTGGATTTTTTCTGTTACCCTGAAATTGATAACTATTGCTCATGGTAAAAGTCAAAATGACAGTACCATTCTCATATTCTAAAGAGAACTGTACTCAAGTACCATCTCCCAGCCTAGCCATCTCAGACTCCCCTGGTGTGTAGTCTTAGGAAAGAGAAGAATGGGGGAAGGATGAAGACTTGAGGAAGCAAGAGTTATACTGAGAAGCTTTTCATTCTGTCCCTGGGATGATTCCAGTAGAAAAACTCTCCAAGCCCCTAGGTGCCTGCTGGAATTGGATGTTGGCAACTCATGTTCTGGCCATGTGCTTGTTGCAATGAAAAATTCGCGTGTCCTCCAGATGCTCTCACTGGAGCAAAGAGAATATGACAAGGACTTGTAGAGTGGTGTTCGCCATGAGTCCCTAGAGTTTGTGAGTCCACATGAACTATAAACACTCCTCTTGTAGAGATTTCTAAAGGCAGGAGGCTCCCTACACCAGAAACACAAAAGAAAACTGTAGGGCGCATGCCTGGAAGAAAGGAGTAGGTGGGTGAAGAGTCACCCACACTGTAGTCATCCCATGCTTTGGAGGATACAGAAGAGCCTCCTGGCTCCTGCAGCTCCTCACAAGGAAACCCTATGATTGTATGAGGAAGTAGAATCAGTAGGACCACCCAGGTGGTTGCCTGGACAGTAATGTAATATATTATTTGTCAAAGAGATTGGATGCCAAGAAGCCTGGAGAGCAAAAGAAGATGCTCATTTGGGTGTCCATGGAGAAAGACGGATTAGACTGAAGTTGTATTTGGCCTCCAGAACAACCTCATATCCCATTTATAGAGACAAATGGCTACATCAGCAGAGGCACCCAGCAGTTGAAACAAAAACAAAAACAAAACATAAAACGGCCTGAGAAATAGAACATTGAAATATAGCAATTACTTCCTTAATCCCCATACCCTTGTCCCAACCAAAGCAATGGAGACATAAAGAGAGAATGGGGGTGAGGGGTGTCTTGTCTCAGGGCTAGTCTATACCCAACCTTCTCCACTCTGAGCTATTAGAAGCACTGAGAGGAGAGTGTAGAATTAAATAGTAGATTATAATAAAGTTTGAGTCTGAAGTTTTAAAGACGACTGCATGTTTAGTAATCAACCTGACTAAGAAGTTATTGGATCTGCCTGAGATACCATTGAAGGACAAGAATGGGTGATTTGCCAGCTCACGGCTGATTAGGAACAGAGCAAAATAGTCTCATCAGACTACCCCACGGAAGCATACCCCCTCCACAGTAAAATAAACCTAGTTACTTTTTTGAATGAAAGGAAGAGACTTAAACAGCGGTAACTCGATAATGTTGTCTGCTTATTAATTATACCTTGAGTTGAGCAACCATTCGTAATTATTTTTTTAATTTTGGGGAGTTCTTTCTTTATATCTTTGACTATTAATTCTGCACCATTTGCTTTGTCTTCTCTTTTTATAATTTTTTCTATGACAGTTTGCATTTCCTGTCATCTGTTCTATCTCCATACCCACCACTTTCCATTCTTTTCCTATTAATGTTTTATGTAGTGTCTTTTTTTCTTATTCTGACTTCCATTTGGCTGATTTGATTTTCTGCCACATCAATTTAGTCCCTCTCTGCCTCAGTAATAATCTGATTTTGGTTATTACACTTTTCATCATAGATTGATTTTGTATATTAACTGCAACACCTCTAGTATCTTTCAGAACATGAAGAGCATTTCTTGAATTATAAGTGAGAGATCTATTTTAGGGGTTCAAATTACTTAGTTTTGAATCCTAACTCTGCCACTGAAAAACGATGTGTCCTTATAATCATAGAGAAGGGGATAAGATAAACCAATAATTGCAAATTCAGTGGAGCATGTTCCTTAATAACAGGAAGAAAGTGGCAGGTTGCGTTTTAAAAGGCCAGAGAGATGGGGGGAAAACGTAAAGATTCAGTGTGTTGAGAGTAGGGATTACTGGATTTGTGTGCTAAGACATAGGGTCGAGAAGGGGTCAGATCACAAAGGCTCCTGTATGATTGAATCAAGTATGAGGATATTATGCTGTAGACAAGTACTTCTTAGTACACATGCTGGGAACTATGACCAGTGTCCCAGGGGCACAAGAATCCTCAGGAGATCCTTGCCACATTTCCTTGTCAGTATTAGTTGATGTAAAGAAAACTATTTTAAACTAAATATACTCTAGAGCATAGAATGCAAACTCACAATCTGATTTCTACAATAAGCCTGGAGCCTATACATGTTACCTCCGGTGGCCTACCCGGGACCCATGGGAGTGGACATCGCTCCCACGTGCCATTTGGGAAGGCAGCTAAGAGAAGCCAGCAGCTCCCTCACAATCTCTCAGTGCAGCCCACTGACTGCAGAAAAGGCCTCTTCTTTCATCCTCCCCACTTAAGCCTTGAGAGGTCACAAACCTTCTTGAAGCTGGGGTAAGTGCTCTAGTTAGGTGGTTTAACCATCAAAACATCCCAGCCCTTCACAAGTCGCTGTCCCAAACAGAGATGGACTGAGCACAGTGTTTCCCACCAATACGGCTGTCTTTTCCGTTTGTGCAATGCTGAGTGCAGCGGTATGCACAGTTCCCCGCTGCCAGTGATTAATGCCTGGCCCCAGCTAAGGTCCAAACAGAAAGAGCCAAGGGAAGCAGATGCAATGGGCTTTATATTATCATGACGGCAACAAACTCATTCTGTGGTGTCAGTGCTGACTGCAGGGTTCTGATTATGAAATATGATGCATGTTGAATTTAATGACTTTCTCTGCCCTTCTAGTGAGTTCACTGCTTTCCAATGTCATTTTCTGTTCTCATCTGAGTGGTAATAAAAGGAATATCATTGACTGTGGTAGCTTGTAACCACTGTGTGTTTTACAATAAATTGCATTTCAGGACCTTTCTCCCTGGGAGAAAAGTGCATGGTCAGAAGAATTATTCTGAGGCAGGCTCTGGGGTCCCTGTCTCCACAAGGATAGGCAATTGGGTGGAGCTGCCCTTTTTAGAGAGTTATTCCCTATGAACACTCATTTCTCAAACAGTTATGTGCCAAAGGTCAGTTTGGACTAGGAGGGAAATGATGAAATAGAGTCCAAAGCAAAAATGACTGTGGCCCAACCAAAATCAATGCAGAATGGGCAAGGTCTAATCTCTTAATAAGTTCAGGTTGGAGAATCTGGGAGAATACAAATTCAGAACTGGAGAGGCAGCCCCCAAGAGTCCTGCTCTTTCTGTATGTGTTCCCACTGACCCTTTGTCATTATCCCATGGGAAGATCATCTCCATTGGGGATTGGGAAGGAGAAAGAAAGTAATACTTAAGGAGTAACAACTGTGTACCAGACCTGTGCTAGGCACTCTGTGGCACAATGTCACCTACTCTTACACCACTCTTGTAAATCAAGTCTTATTATTCCCAGTTTATAGATAAAGATACTCTGGCTCAGCAATGCTCCCAGAGTCCCAGAGCCATTGACGTTTATAGCCAGGGGTCCAGCTCTGGATCATCTGACTCCCAGTAATGCGATCCATGGACTGGAAAGATTGGCCTCACCTAAAAGTTTATTAGAGACACAGAACTTCAGATTCCTGCCCAGTCATGTGTGTGCAGGTGTGAGAAACATGCCACAGACTCCAAACCGGACAGGGGCTAGAAAGTGTTCTGACACTTGGACAACCAGGACAAACTCTCTGCAATGATTGGAGGGATGGCTGCATAATGTCACAAGGCTGTCAGGATCTTAGGTCCATTAGTTGTCCCAGTTGGCAGTGGTGTTGTTGGGGACATTGCTCCTCAAACTTCAGAACTCCTGACAATCTCCTGAACAGCTGGTTAAAGTACAGACCTTTTAGTTCTGTACTGAATTATTCAGAATTCTCCAGACATAACCCAAAGGATATACATAGATATTACACAAAAAGAGATGTATCTTAAGGAAATAGGGTCATACAATGATGGAGTTGTTGGCAAGTTAAAAATCCCCAGTGTAGACCATCAGACTGGAGAGTAGGGGAGGGCTGATGTTGCAGTTCAAGTCCCAAGGCCATCTGCTAACAGGATGTTCTCTTGCTTGGAGGAGCCCATTCTTTGCTCTAATAAGGCCTTCAACTGATTGAATGAGGCCCACACATACTAGAAAGAGAAATCTGCTTTATTCAAAGTCCGCTGATTTAAATGTTAAATTGATCCTAAATCCCTCACAGAAACATCCAGAATAATGTGTGACCATGACCCAACCATGTTGGCACATAAAATTATTATATGTATTACAGCGATGGCTACACAAATCCACACATGTGAGAAAATGGTAAAAAAAAAACAAAAAAAAACTATACACATACATCGTACTGATGTTAAATAATTGGTTTTGATGTATTATCATTATCTAATTGTTTAATACTTACTTTAGAATTAAATACTTTATAATTATTACAATTATTAACATAGAACTGTGGAAGTCAGGATGTCTCAGTGGGTTAAGCGCTCACTTTGCTGTGCCGGGGACCAAGGATCGAATCCCAACCCCGGCCCATGCGGACCCATATGCTGAACTGGGAGCTCCCCCAGTTCAGTTCTCTCTCTCTCTCTCTCTCTCTCTCTCTCTCTCTCTCTCTCTCTCTCTCTCTCTGTCTCTCTGTCAAAACCAATAAAAAAAATAAAAAAATAAAAAATAAATTATTCAAAAAACAAAACATAGAACTATTGGGGGAGACTTGATTCATACATGGGACCTCTCTGTGCTATCTTTACAACTTCATGTGCATTTAAAATTATTTCCAGGGGGAGGTGGGAGTGGGCACCGGATATATGGTGATGGAAGGGGAGCTGATTCTAGGTGGTGGGCACATAATGCGAAGCATGGGTGATGTGATGTGGACATCCGGAAACTACCTAATTCTTACCGACCAATGTCACCCCATTAAATTTAACAATAAAAAATAAAATGCAAACCAAAAATAAATAAATAAATAAATAAAATTATTTCCATTGTCTCTATTCTGTGTAGGGGTTGCCATCTTCTACTTCTGTCTGTCTATTAGTAATCTTGCTCATGTTTTGTATACTTTCGACTTTTTGTTTCAGGTCCAATAGTCTCCTTCAGTATTTCCTGTAAAGCAGGCCTTGTGGTGAAAAATTCCAGGGGCTACCAGGATGGCTCAGCGGGCTGAGTGCTTACCTTGCAGCCCTGAAGTTCAGGAATTGAGTCCTGGCCCTGGTCCATCCAGACCCATATACTGAACTGGGATGTGCTTCCCATGTGGGAGGCCCCCAGTTCGGTTCTCGCCAGGGCGAACTTCCCACATGGAAGACCCCTGGTTTGGCCCCCAGCTCGTGGGTACATGCCTCTCTCACCTGGGAGGCCCCCAGCCCAGTTCCCGCCCTGTGCGGCCACCCGCACATCTGTGTGGAATGAAACTATGTCGAAAACTGATGACATACAACTGCTCTGGGCCTTCCCCCTTCTCTCTGTTTCTCTCTGTCTCTGTCTCTCTCTCTGTCAAAACAATAAAATAAATCTTTAAAAAAAAAAGAAAAAAACGAAAAAGTCCCTCAGCTTCTGTATATCATCTACCCTTAAAGATATATGTATCCCAACGTTCTTTGCAGCATTACTCATGGTGGCCAATACATGAAAACAACCAAAATGTCCTTTGATAGATGATCGGATAAGAAGATGTGGTACATGTACACAACGGAATCTTACTCAACCATAAGAAAAGATAAAATGCTACCATTAGCGACAACATGGATAGGCCTTGGGATCATCATGCTAAGCAAAATAAGTCAGACAGAAAAATCAAGAGCCATATAACTTCACTCATATGTGGGATATAAAATTAAAAGCAACAAAGGAACAAGACAAACAAACAAAGAAACAAAAAGGCATAGACATAGACAACAGTTTAGTGGTTGCCAGAGGAAAAGGGGGGAAAGAGGGCAGTAGAGGAGGGAAGGGTCAAAAAACATGGTGAAGGAGAACTGACTCTGGATGGTGAGCACACCATGAAATGTATACATGTGTAGTATTACAGAAATGTACACTTGAGACCCATATTATTTTACTAACCAATGTCAATCCAATAAATTTAATAAATAAAACAAAATAAAATTATTTCCAAAAACTTTAAAAATTGTTACCAGTGCAGATTCCAGCTCATTTGCAGCTGCTCCTCCCACTTCCCTGCCCCGGGATTCTGGTTCACTTGGTCTGCTGGTAATTAGGATTCAAGGAAGCTGCTGCTAACCATAGTGTGAGAATGGTCCCCAGGGGAGATGTGATTTGCCAGGGGCTGTGGTTTAATCTATGTAACAGGGAACTATGTTACTTGAACAACTTTACTGCCTTAAAAGAGAAAGATGCTGAGAGAGGCAGATTAGGAAAGAATTTGGTATTGAGAGTGAAACAATTACCCTTTGTAATTTTTGGCTTATAGCGTCAGTCAGTGTTAGATAACAAAGAAAAAGTAGAGGTCATTAATTCCAGGTACCTTATTGGATAGATAAGAAAGAAACCCAGAACCTCAAGTCTCTCCCTACTGAGTTACCTACCCAGATACTCACATTAGGAGCAAAATCTAGATGGTAATCAGAGCTCTGGGACTTTCAGGGCCCAAGCCAACTAATTATAATCTCACAAGTTTCCAAGGAACTCCTCACACTTGCTCATGCTTCAAGCTGGGATGGTTCAGAGGGTTAAGTGTTCACTTTGCAGCCCTGGGGACCGAGGATCAAATCCTGGTCCTGGCCTGTGTGGACCCATATGCTGAACTGGGGGTGTGCTTCCCATGCAGAAGGCCCCTAGCCAGTTCCCATCCACCTGTTTGAAACGAAACCATGTTGAAAACTGATGACGTACAACTATGAAGACTGCTCTGGGCCATCCCCCTTCTCTCTGTCTCTCTCTGTCTCTGTCTCTCTGTCTCTGTCAAAAACAATAAAATAAGTCTTTAAAAAAAGAATGAAATGCTCTGCAATAGAGAGGTTAGCCTCTTCCAAGGCCATTTACACATAAGGAGACCAAGGTCAGCAGACAGCTTTCTGAAGGCTTCCCCATAGGACAGCGGACGTGGTCAGGTGCTTGTCCCACTCCAAGAAAGTTATTCATGAGTTCTAAGTCCCACAGAGCCAGAATTACTAGTCCCAAGATTGCCCCCAGACAGGAAGTCAGCCAGCCCAGGCCCTGGCCCCACAATGCTGTGTTGACTCTGTTGAAGTATCAGTCATAATTCCCAGCTGCATTCATGGTCTAATCCCAGCCCAGCACTAAGTATATTAACCCAGAAATCTTATTGTGGTCCTAGTTTTCTAATGTTTAAAGTAAGAGCACTGAACCACAACATTAAGGGTTTGGGGGCTAGTTCTGTTTTTTTTGTTGTTGTGTTGTGTTGTGTTGTGTTGTGTTGTGTTGTGTTGTGTTTTCCCTCAGTTTGCTCTGTGCTGTATAATCTAACCTATGCTTCAGAGAAGCTCACAAATTAAGCTAACTGCCGGTAGTTTTCTGGTATTTACCAAAGTATCTGTGCTTATACAGGGGAGGTAGAAGATGCAGGTGATAGATAACAGAAAAACTATACCAGCAACTTGGAGCCACTTTAGCTCAGTTTCTGTATCTCCTTCACCACAGCTAAAATGCTCGTTGTTTTTAGTTTTAAAATATGCCTGAAATGCATGCTCACTTCTGGATCCCTGTGGCCCCTGCCAAAAATTCAGATCTCTCATTGTTTCCCACTCTTTTACCCATGGCTCAAAGGTTCCACCCTCTTCTAATTCAAGTCATTGCCACAGCAATTTTGCTAAATGTAAATTGAATGTTTTCATTTAAATGTAAATGTGTTATAAAATGTAACTATCACTCCCCTACCTAACTCATTCATCCTCTTAAAAATTAAATCAATATTCCTCAGCTGGGACTCTAGGTCTCCCTTGGCCTGGCCTCTCCCACCTCATTGCTCATCACTGTCTGTGCTCCTGAGATCACTTATATCTGCCCAGGTTAACTCCTGGTTTTCCTTTAAAATCTGGCATTCATCCCCCAGAAAGACTTTGTATTCCCCAAGACTAATTTAATGACCTTTGACTGTACTCCCATAGCATTCTGTGTAGTCTATTGGCATCTGCTGTCTCCCACCGACTTCCAGGGGCTGATCCCCTGTGGGAGGTCTTTCATCTCTATGTTAGCAGAACCAAGTACAAGGCCAACACCACACTGACTAAGGCAGCTATTACATCATGAAAAGGTGAACTAACATCGTGTCATGGAAAACGTCAAAGAGTTCAAACAGGAACATGATAGGAATCAGAAGAGATCATGCACGCATGCATGCATTCAACAATACTCATTAATTACCCCTAAGTGTCATACCCTGTGCTCAGAGATAGATATGAAATGATAACACCACCACCTGTGATGAATTCTTGCCTTAAACTCCAACTTGAATCACATCAAGCCTTAGAAATAACTACCAATTTGCAAGATATTCAGGATCCAGAGAAACATGTTTAAACACATCACAGGGATGCAATTGGAAAAGTCTCAAATGTAAATAAACTCTAAATGACAAATGACTTGGTTTATTCACAAAATAATTTTAGGAAGAGTACCATTTTTAAAAGAGAAAGAGGAAACCTATAGGTTAATAAACATTTAAAAGATATAGCAATCAAATGCAATGTGTGGGCCTTGAGTGGATCTTATTCAACAAGGCAACTCTTTAATAAATATTTATGAGACAAGTGGGAAAATTTGTTAACTGAATGGATATCTGATAATATTAAAGAATAATTATCCATTTCATAAGATGCAACATAGGCAATATGATAATGTATTTTTCTAAATGTACAAATACACTGAAACTTTTTTTTTTATTGTTTTTGACAGAGATAGGGAGAGAGAGAGAGATACAGAGACAGAGAGAGAATTGAACTGGGGGCACGCCCCAGTTCAGCATATGGGTCCGCACGGGCCAGGGCTGGGATTCGATCCTCGGTCCCCGGAGCTGCAAAGTGAGCACTTAACCCACTGAGCCATCCCGGCTTCCCCTGAAACCTTTTTACATTAAATAAACATGTTTGCATATGTACAGAAAGGGTCTGACTTGGTGGGATTGGGGGGTAAAGGAAAGGTCAAGAAGACTTTGACCACTTATTCATTAACTGGTTTACAATGAGTAGTAACTATTAGCCCAATGGATGTGGGTGGTAATATGAGCATAGAGATCTTTATTGACACTGAGTTGTATGCTGATCTGAACTCAGACTTTTTTAGGGGATAGGCATAGCATGGAAGGGGCAAGATAAATAAAAGAGATTGACCATAAGTTGATAATTTTTGAAGCTGATTGATGAATATTTGAGGTTCATTGCTATTCTTTCTACCTCGGTGTATGTTTCAATTTTCACAAAACAACTTAAAAATTGTGAGCAGAAAAGATGTTCCAGTTAGCATGCTATTTATAATTATAATAGCAGATGCTAAATAAATAATTACAAATGAGTTATTTACATTTGGGTGAGGCCAAAGGTACTTATGACCTGTGATGTATTAGTATTGAATTCCATTTAAGTGCTATAGGAAATGCTTTCTCAACATTTTGTTCTGCTAAGATCAGCAGTGTATAGGGGTCAGGGCTAAAGCTCTTCCCATCCATTGTCAAAATCCGTGTTGGCAGGTCCATGAAGATATGGTTTCCTTTCTAAGGCTTTGGGTAAAATATATAACCTGCAAGTGGCAGGAGCCCAAAAATAATATAGATCTCAAAGCCTGCGCGTGAAAGGGTTCAGTTATTTGTAAGATTAATTACAATGTATTTCAGTTATTATTACTTGTGTGATATTTTACAAACAAATTCTTACTGAGTATATCAACTAAATTTTAATAATAGTTTAACTTCATAAATTACAGTGAGTTCATAATAGTGTTCCCAGTCGATTGCATTTCTTTTGATGTCCATAGTTAGTGACAAAGTGGTAAACTTACAGCTGATTTTTTGAGTTTGTTCAAATACCCCTTCTTTCCCCCACCTTGTCTCTGCCACAGCTCGCTGTCATCCTGTGCCAATTATGGCACTCACAAGCTCTTGCCATGCTTGTGAGCTGTTATTTCACATTCACTCTACTTTGGAATACATTTTAATAAGGATGAGGGCAAGCATAGATGAAGCACATTTGACGGGTCTTCTTCCTCGTTGTGTGGAAATGAGATTGATGCCACAAACATTTTAATCCTACATATTTAATAAAAGAATAAATAAATGGTCACAAATGAGCTAACTATGAAAAGGAAAGGGATACCCATGTAATTATAATAGTATGACTGCACAGGTAAGATTCATAGGAGCTCTGATTTTAAAAGGGCACCTACCTATATGGTGAATACATAATACAAATGTAGATGATGTCATGTAGAATTGTACACCCAGAACCCACATAATTTTTACCAACCAATGTCACCCCAGTAAATTTAACAATAAATAAATAAATAAACAAATGAATAAATTTTAAGGGATGGACACCTATGAAATTATAAAAAGAACTCATGAACAAGGCCAAATATAAGTGAAAGATGTTAAACTGTGAGAATAACACCAAAAAGGCTATAATATTAATGAGATTAAGCTGCAAACAAATGCTAGGAGGATTCACACAGACTTTCATAGCTATATCTGGAGGTAATTAAAGAAGAGGGAAGGATCTGACTGGCTACTTGGGATATAAGGTACAGCATTTTGGAATATTAAAGAGAAAGATAATGTTCAGGCAAATCTACCATGAAGAAGAATCTTTGGTCTGAAAAGACAGAATGAAGTTGACCACCCACCACCACTCCCCCCAAAAGAAAGTAAGATACATTGCGTGTTGCCAGTGGTTCACATTGGTCACTTGGTACCCAGTCTGACCCTTAAAAAGTCTTCCAAAACTCTAAGGAGTGGAGTGTGTGGCGGAGTTGGTGGGGGGGGGCTACATATTCCAGACTCTTAAGGCTCAGTTTTTTCATGAGATCCAGATTCTGCTAAGTGGATGAGCACACAAGACACACGAGAAGGACATGAACGTTGTAATAGACTAACCATGGGGGGGTTGGGTTTTTCTGGTAAGCATCATGTGGGAGGGTGTTTGGTCTTTCAAGGGCTATCAGCAACTGTTATGTGGCAGAAAGGGGCTTAGGGCCAGCAGTGGTGGCACTGGCTCACTAAATTGCCAGCTCTTCATTGCAGCAGAGGATATGAGATCAGGGACCCAAATTCACAGCAACTCCATTGGCAGGTCAGCTCTGTGCTCTGCTTCTGCGAATTGTCCCTAGAAACTCAACTCAGAGTTTGTCACTCCAACTCTGCCAGCTTTTTAATACTATTTATTGAAGCATTTTAGCTTAAGATTGCCAGAGTGAATTCTGCTGACTTCAACTGAGAAACCCAATCATTTCATTAAGAACGGAGATGGTTCCTTTTATGTCTACATGAACAGTAGGTACAACTATGTCTGTGAAATCTAATGTCTTTTGCCAATATAATTTTGAGATTATCTTGGACTTCTTTCTTTAAATCTATTTCTTCTTTACAACTAAAGTGAAAACCCAAATGAAACACTAAGAGAGGCCATGTGTTTATTTCAGAAATAATCTGGTAGAAGAATTATGTGCCTGTGTCAATAAAACTTTGGGGAAAAGAATGTCAAAGATAAAAATAAATGAGTACTTTTTTTTTCTTTTTAAAGATTTATTTTGTTTTGACACAGAAAGAGAGAGAGAGAGAAACAGACAGAGAGAAAAGGGGGAGGGTCCAGAGCAGTCTTCACAGTTGTACATCATTAGTTTTCAACAAAGTTCCATTCCACACAAGTGGGCACAGGGCTGCACAGGGCAGAAACCTGGTTGGGGCCTCTCGAATGGGAGGTGCCCCTGTGAACTTGAGGCCTCCCACATGGAAAGCTCACCTTGGCAGGAACCAAACTGGGAACCTCCCACATAGGAAACGCACCCCAGTTCAGCATATAGGTCCACATGGGCCCGGGCCAGGACTTGATCGTCATGCCACTGAGCCATCCCAGCATACCCTAAATGAGTATTTTCAATAGAACATACCAGACTAGTAAATTTCTAGGGTCCAGAGGGAGTGAAGAAATATGCCAATTAATTTTTTATAAGTGCAAAAAAAGTTTATGTTGAGCCTATCAATCAATGACTAGCCATTAAATAGTAGCTATACTTTTCACTGTGTGTAAAACCAATGAAAAAAGAAAATGACATCAACTCTTTTCTCAAAGAATATATAATTAGTCATAAAAAATAATGAAAATATGATATATTAAACAGTAAATATATATATATATATATATATATAGTATACTATGAAACTAAGTGAAAAAGTATTTTAGTAAAGTGACCAATGTCACTGTGGGTAGGGGCTATAGAAAATGGCTCCATAACAGTCATTCCAATTGTTCTGAATCTGGGTAAAAAAAAGTAAACTCATGAAAAGCAGAGAAAAATTGGGGGGCATCAAGGACAATAAATATGTGATCATGGACACACATGCGTTTTTTGTTTTGCTTTGTTTTTTGTTTTTTGTTGCTTCTTTGTTTGTTTGTTTGGTTGGTTGGTTGGGGTTTTTTTTGCACTGGTAAGAAGGATTTGGGTTGGAGTGTGGTGGGAAATCTGACTGAAGAAGCCAGAATTCTTTGACTCCACTGACCACATGGAGTCAAAGAATTGCTAAATTAGTAAAGACCTTGAACCATCTAACTCAACACTTGAATACTTTCCACAACTTAATCTCTTTTCACATCACTTACTATTTTTAAAACATAGGCATTTGGAAAAAAAATAAAAAAAGATGGCGGCGTGAGAGGAGAACACAGATAACTGCCTGGGAAGGGCCTTGTGAACAGAGGTGAATCCACGGGGGAAACCCTGAGCAGCAACCTCAACTAAGAGAATCACACAATGCAGAACAACACCCAAAGGTTAGAAAAGAAAGGGAGAGCAGGAGAAGGAAGGGGAAGCAGCGGTTCGGGGACAGAGACTCGGAGCACGGCCCGGGGCTGGCAAAAACAAAGGGGGATTGGGGGACTACAGTCAAAGTGGAGATGGATCGAGGGCGGGCTGGAAGCTGAGACCTAGGGAGCGTGGAAGCCCCACAAGACTGTGGACAATTTAACATCTGAACTCAAGGGACAGCACACAGTGCCCTAATCAGATCACAGAGCCTAAAGTGGAACAGGGACTGTGGAGCAGGGTGGTTGCACTTCCAGGCAGGCGGGATGAGAGCAGGGATTCAGCCCACAACAGCTCGGCTCCCCTGATTTACAGGGGAGATTGACTGTGAGGGAGTGCCTTCTGAAGGCAGGGCTCTTGGAGTGAGGGCTGGGGCTTGAGTGGGTATAGCTGCATTGGACGTGCTTAGAGTAAATCCGACGGACTCAGCAGAGCCGGGAACACAGAGCAGCTGCCAGCCGAGCTGCAGCCTGTGCACACAGGGCTTTCAGCGCCCTGCCCACTGGGCTGCCCCGGTGCCACTGCCTGCACCTGTGCTCACCACCGGGCTTTTGGCGTCCTGCCCACCAAGCCACTGCGGCGCCACTGCCTGAGCGCCAGACCGGCTTTTGGCACCCCGCCCACTGGGCAGCTGGGGCACCACTGCCTGCACCCGTGCACACAACTGGGCTTTTGGCAGCACTGCCTGCCCAGGAAACCTGCTTTCAACACCCCGCCCACCAGTCTTCCATGGTGCTGCTGACCACGCACGCAATTGGGCTGCCAACCAGGATGCCACGGCGCCAACACATGCGCGCGTGACTGCGCAGTAGACTGGGCCTCTGCCAAGCCCCAGCGCATCCAAGCGCTGCCCTGAGGGCACAGCTTGCAGATACGATTGAAAAAGGGGCAGCCTGGCAGAGGAGAAAAAAACCAGAGCTCCTGCACCCCGCTCACACTGAACCACAAGCCCCCCCGCTGAAAGAGGAATCTGCTATTGTGTCTCAGGCCTAGCTCCTACTCACAAGCCCCACCCTCAGCCACACCTTCACTACCCTGCTATCTAACAGGTAAGACAGTAACCTGAAGTGCCCCAGGACACAGAAGCTGTCTGCTTCCCCCAACCCTCTCCCAAAATCTCCTTCTCCCACAACTGAGCCCAAAAGAAAAAGAAAGAGAAGCCCATCTGACAGGCAAAGTCCCAGAGGGAAAACATACTCATGCGTAAAGCAAAAAGAACTACATCAAACACAATGCACACCTCAGAATCCAAAGCCCCTCCAGAAGATCAGGGGCATTCTTTAGTAAAGGACCTTGCACACTTGGAATCATATCTAAGTGAAACAGAATTCAGGGCTGCAATACTCAAGACATTCAGAGAGCTCACTTAATGCTGGCAAAGTACCCAGACACAGTTAAATGACCTCAACAAGAAATTTTCTAAGCAAAATGAATACTTTACCAATAAAATTGAGAAGTTATAGCAGAACCAAAAGGAACTTCTTGAAATGAAAGGCATCATGGGAGAGCTGAAAAAAGAACTGACTAGCATAGGAAACATGGCTGACCAGCTAGAGGAAAGGATGAGAGAAATTGAAGATACAAACATGGAAATGTTACAGAGGGAAGAAGAAAGGGAAATGAGAATCAAGAGAAATGAAAGAGCCCTACAAGATCTCTCTGAATCCAGAACTGCGATCTCTCACCATATACCAAAATTAACTCAAAATGGATTAAAGACCTCCAAATAAGAAAGGAAATAATAAATTGCATAGAAGAAAACATTGGCACTAAACTTATAGACCTGGGGTTCAGGGAGGACATTATGAATCTGACCTCAATGGCAAGGGAAGTAAAAGCACAAATAAACAAATGGGACCTTATCAAGCTAAAAAGCTTCTGCACTGCAAAGAAAACCATCAACAAAGCAAAGAGGCAACCAACCAACTGGGAAAATATATTTGCAAACAATGCCTCTGATAAGGGGTTAATATCAAAAATATACAAAGAACTTGTACAACTCAATAAGAAAAAAACAAGCAATCCAATTTAAAAATGGGCAGATGACCTTAACAGACACTTCTCTCGTGAAGACATACATATGGCCAACAGATACATGAAAAAAATGCTCCACTTCACTAGCAATTAGGGAGATGCAAATAAAAACCACAATGAGATACCATCTTACACCTGTTAGAATGGCTATAATCAACAAGACAAGGGATAACAAGTGCTGGAGAGGCTGTGGACAAAAAGGAACCCTCATACACTGCTGGTGGGAATGTAAACTGGTACAACCACTATGGAAGGCTGT
>PVKE010028983.1:0-20559 GCA_004027555.1 Craseonycteris thonglongyai | reverse complement strand
AAAAAAAAAAACAACACTAACTACATAAAAAAAAACAACTTCAAAAAAATTAAGAAACTCTGTTCACAAAAAGATAATATTAAGAGAAAAATGATAAAGGTGTCTTTACAGGATAAATGTTTATGCTTCCTTCCCCCTCCAAAATTCATAGATGTTGAAATTTAATCCTCAATGTAATGGTAGCAGGAGGTAAGGCTTTTAGGAGGTTTTAGTTTGTGAGACTGGAGCCCTCACAAATGGAATTAGTGCCCATATAAAAGAGACCTCAGAGAGTCTGTCCCCCGTCCCTTCCACCAGAGGAGGACAAGAAATGGACCCTTACCAGATACCGAACCTTCATCCTGGACTTCCGCCTCCAGAGCCTGGAGACATAAATTTAGTCTATAAGCTACCCAGTCTGTGGTATTCTATTATAGCAGCCTAAATAGATTAAGAGAGGCATGGACTGGGAGAAGATGTTCACAACACATAAATCCAACAAAAAGCTCCTATTCATAATTCCTATCAAGAATCCTTGTAAGTCATTAAGAAAACAATAGACCAAAAAAAAAAAAAAAAAAAAAAAAAAAAAAAAAAAAAAAAAAAAAAAAAAAAAAAAAAAAAAAAAAAAAAAAAAAAAAAAAAAAAAAAAAAAAAAAAAAAAAGGCAAGACTTATATGTGGAATCTTAAAAAAGAAAACTCATAGAAAAAGGGAACAGAGGTGGCAGTAAGGGGTTGGGTAGGGGTTAATTGGATGAAGGTCGTCAAAAAGTACAAACTTCCAGTTATAAGACACACTGGGGATGTAATGCACTTAATAAGGACCAGTTATCACTGCTGTATGGTATATTAGCAAGCTGCTAAGAGAGTACACCCTAACAGTTCTTATCACAAGGAAAAATAAAACTTACTTTTCCTTTTTTTAATTCCTATCAGATAGTAGATGTTAATTAAACTTATTGTAGTAATCATTTCACAGTATTTAAGTCTTTATGCTGTACACCTTAAACATATGCAGTGCTGTTTGTCAACCATATCTCAATAAAACAAAAGGAAAAAAAAGTCAAAGATAATTTAAAAAAGGCAAAACTTGAGTAATAATGTCACAAAACAGAAAATGAAGAGGTGCTCAACATCATTAGTCACCATAGGAAGATGAATTGAAACCACAATGATATATCATCATACTACCACCAAACACTAAAATTAAAGACTTACAATATCAAGCATTGGCAAGGATGTAAGGAAACTAAAACTCTCATTACAGCTGAGAATGTAAACCAATACAACCACTTTGGTCAATTCTGTGGGATTGTCTGCTAAAACTAAATATATGGATAGCCTGGAGTCTGGTAATTTCATTCCTGAGCACATATGTCTATCCAAAGACATGTGCATGAATAATCATAGCAATGTTTTCTTCATAGTCAGAACCTACCAACAACCCAAATGCCCATCAACAATAGAATGCACAAGTTTTGACATTTTTATACAATGGACTACTATGTGCCAACAGAAAAGAATAAACTGCTGCTACATGCAATAACAAAGATATATCTCATAGCTGTAAGTAATGGGAAAGCAATCAGACACAACAAAGTTCATACTGTACAGTTCTACGAAGTTTAAGAACGGGCAAACCTTACCTACTGTCAAAGTCATCAAAAGGGTATCTCTTGAAATGATGATAAGAACTGACTTAAAGAAACACAGGCGCTACCAAGTTCTCAAGTAAGAACCTTGATGTTGATGGTAGTTAAACATGCATATTCAACGTAAAAATATCAGAAAGCCATATACTTAAGATCAGTGTGCTTTGCTCAATATGCCCATTTAATAAAAAAAGAAAAAAACTGTCTGTCCTCCTTTGATTACCGATACCACTTCAGACAATGTATCCTGAAGATTTTCCTACTAACTGTGCAAAATAACTCTTCCCTTCTGCTCCATCGCTGACTGTGGCCAAAATGAAGTTCAACCCTTTTGTGACTTCAGACCCGAGAAAGAACCCTAAAAGGATTATCAACACACCTTCTGATAGTCACTGGAAGATTATGTTCTCTCTTGTTTCCAAAGAGCTAAGAAAAAGTACAACGTTCCACGTGTGCCCATCCAATAGGAGAATGAAGTGCATTCAGGCTGTACGAGGACACAACAAAGGCAAGAAACTGTCAAGCCCAGGTGTAAGAAAAGACATATGTCATCTACACTGACTGAGTGCAGCAGAAGGTTAATGGCACAACTGTTCATGTGGGCTTTCACCCCAGCAAGGTGGGGTTATTGTTATCACTAGCTGGACAAAGAACACAAAAAGATCCTTGAACGAAAAACCAAATCTTACCCAGTAGGAAAGGAAAAGGCCAAATAGAAGGGAGAAACAATTGAGAAGATGCAGGAATAAAGTCATCTTATATGTAGTTTTCATTAAAAACTTAAAAAAAAAATAAAAGTAAAATAAAATTGTCCAAATTATTGCAAAGCACTAGATTAGCTAAATAAATTACGGTGAACATAAAATAATATTCAAAGGTGAAAAAGAATGAAGAATCTCTCTTATATTGATATGGAAAGATTTTAGAAAGGAGATTTAGTAAAGTGGTTAAGAACACTTATTTCTGGAGTTTGAATTCAAATCACAATTCCAGCACTAACTTTGTAAACTTGGGCATGGTGCTTAAGTTCTCTATGACTCAATTTCTCCATCTGTAATAACAGGAGTACATTTCATGAGGTTGTTATAATGACCAAGTAAGTTAATGCTTATAAATACTTTAGGAGAGTGCCTAATACATAAGTGCTTAATAAAAATGATCCAGGGCTATAACTACCACCACCATTATTATAAGATATCATCATTATCATGAGATCTATTGTTCCATGGAAACCAGCATCATCCTAAAATATAGTTTCATGGGAAAAAAGCATGGTTTAGATTTCCAAACTACGGCCCGCAGGCCGGCCCACGTGGCCCTCTCATCCGGCCCGTGGAGACCTTTTTATCTGAATAAAATAATATTAAATAAATAATTAAAAACGACATCTGTTTTGATTCTTTTTTATTTGGACCTCGAGTGTGTAGTCGGCCCTCAAACTGCTGTTTGATAGTTAATGCAGCCCACGGGCTGAAAAGTTTGGAGACCCCTGGTTTAGAACAATGTTTGTAGTAAGCAACCATCATGTAAAAATGGAAGAAAATGTATTAATTCTGTTTTAATACACAAGAAAATTTCTCCAAAAACAAAAACAAACTAATATTAGTGGTTACCTATTTTGCAGAGAATAACCGATAGCAGTAAGGAGTGGGAGTCAAGTTTTCACTATATATTAACGTGTAGAAATAATTAAAACATTTGATCCATGTAAATGTAGTTCCTATTTACAAATTACCGGTATATATACAAAAACATGGCTAGCATTCATGTTCAGTTATAGAGTAAATAAAACAGCTTTGCTTTCATTCAGCATATTTCATATAGGAAATCTTTAACAGCAACACTAGACAGATTAAAAAGAAATGAATCCTCTCTTATTTCATATATTTCTGAATGAATATAACAAAAGGGAATCAAGGAATAGAGATTATTTTACCTTCACTATAATTACCAAATAAAGTATTAAGTACCACATGAATGGTTTGACCCTAATCACCGCCTATTTACTATTTAAGGTTTTTTTGTTTGTTTCTTACTTGCCCCATTTTCTAGTAATCCTCCTGTCTAAATCCGCAATCTCTGATCATATTAACAAAACAAGCCTGCTTGTTTTGCTCAAGCAAAACAATTTTTTTTCTCTGGTGTCCCACTGACACCTTAGGACACAACTGGCTATATAGTAGAATGTCATCTCGGTGTTTTTTGTTAAATACAAAAAAAATTCTTTAAGCCAGATGAAGAAAAGTTTTATGGGTTATCTGCAAAACAGAAATTTAAACTTTCTATATAAAGCTATATATTAATAATGTTTTCAAAGAAAATAGGATTTTATTTATTATTAAAAATAATGTGAGGTAAAGAAAAAAGATGTTGATTTCCAATTTTTCAAAGACACTTCTTCTATTTTTAGATATAACTTCAGTTAAGAGTAGGTATGATTTTACTTAATTTTGCCTTTATGTTTAATTAGAAACTCTAAATACGTTCCACATACATAATTTTATAATTTTGTCAACAATTTAAGCTACATTTCACTCTGTTGCCTGTAGATGGCACAGTTATATTTAAGAAAAACAAAAGGATATTTTTTGAATATAGAAAAAAAATCTTAGTACTGTTATTTTAGCTTTAAAGAATCGTGTATTGCATTTTTTAAAAGATTAAAAGTATGAAGATAAAAGAATAGCTTATTTCTTCTAGAAAGGGATTATATTAATTTAAATAGTTTAGAAGAACAGCTAGTAAGTTCAAAAATAGATGCTCTGAGCTGGTATTAGATTAAATAAAAATAAAAGTTTCACAAAGTGCAATATCATGTCATTAACAGTGAAGCTTATAAAATGCCGTTTGTTTTGTGTTTCATTTATTTTGCCCAAATTTTTTTCCAGCTAACTACTATGTAAGTTTCAGACAATTCTGCATCTCTATTATTTCTCATTCAGTACTTCATGGTTTCATTTTATAAACAAAACCTGAATGAGAAAAGACTTTCATATTGAAAGAGAAAATGTTTCACACTTTAATTAATACTTCATGCTTCAATTTGAAAGGTTATTACAAATTTGTAAGATGTGAACTTACAGAAATCAGACTCAGACCTACAGAAATCAAGCATCTTCTATTTGTGAGGAGAACCCTAACTATCAACAGTAACTTTAAACCCAACAGGGTAAATGACACAGATACAGCTGAGCCTAAATAGTATAGACTCCACCTATTGTAAGCTGGGATGAATAACAAAAGTGTCAGTGGATATCCCTGAAAAGATAATCCTTTAACTTGCTGACTAATCTCTTTACTCTTCCTATTTGACAGGTAAGCCAGGTAAAGTATACTAAAAGTTGAGGAGCAAAGAGAAAACCTGAATAAGAGTTGAGGAAAATGTATTCTAATTCAAGCTTGCTTTAAGATCATTTCTAATGGTAAGTGCTCTTTTGCTTCTTTAAGAAAAGAATAAATCACAAAAAGTAAAATATATCATGTTTCAAGACTAGTTAATGCTTTCATAAAATATTGTCTAGATAACAGATTCAGAGCTGGAGGCAGAAATAAAAACGTAGGCGTCCACACTTGCAGGCTAGCCTCAAGCCATTTCTGGGAAATGTCTTTCAGATTCATTAGCAATTCCTTCCACTGTACTCTAAATGCATATACACTAACTCCAGGATGCTAGTATCTTATATAACTGGAATATAAAGTAAAAACTAGCATAGTTAATTTCATAATTATTAACTCAGAAATCAGATTCACTTAAATAACTCATTAATAAAAAGACATTAACCACCACTGACTACCAGAATAGGTAAAAACAATGGTAAATAGTAGAAAAACATTAGCTTGATTAGAATTTAAAGTGAAAAGACTTTATTTGTGGCAATACTGTTGCTTGCAGTGAATAAACTAAAATTATCGATATTTCTCTAAATTCAAAAGGAGACTCTAAATTAGGATGTGGTAGTGGGAAAAGGCCCTAGATAGACAAGAAGAAAAATCTTTTACTATTCACTGTTCGTCTTTGGGCAAATGAGTCACCCTTAACTGGGTTCCAAATTAGACAGCACAAACCCAAGACATATCCAAATTTTAAGAAGCTAAAGTAGCTGAGCTGATTCACTTACGATATTTACTGAAAATCTCTATACCAAACTCAATCCCATACATTTCACTTGGTAGGAACTCAATCTCTCTTTAAAAACAGAATTGCACCAACCTTCACCTCTATGTAATTAAAGGAAGAAATTTATGTTAAGACAAAAAAAAAAAATCTTTATTGGAGCTTAACGAACAATGCGTAGGGAAAAAATGAGAATACTCAGTGTTTGTGCATAAAGTTAACAACTGCCATACCATTAAAACGGCATAGTTACTGAGGGAGTAGCACTGAATGGTAGTGATGTTTTCATCGGAGTAGAGTATATGGCACCCATCGGACTTCCAGCCTCCCTGTCCGTTCAGCAAATCGAAATCCCACTGGGCAGCCACGGCATCTGCTCCATGCGCAATTCGACGCAGAGTCACATTAACAGGGATGTGGTGGGTGTCTACACTCACACCATCTGGAGAAAATGGGAAATGAAAGTATTTCTGAACCAAACTTCATGACCAATTAAGTGCCAACTTATATACTATTGAATACGTTGCATTATCTTTTCCTTTGCCATTAAAACAAAGAGCAAAAATTAGCATTTTCAGGAGGAGTGAATTATAAAGTCGCACTGCCCAGTGGCCACAGGATAACACATGCCACATACAGACCTATTTTGGTGAGAATCACAGGGGTAACCACTGTACGCCGTTTTCCATCGTCGGCCAAATTTGTTGAATTCCCGGTGGCTGGAAACAGTTTTCCATTGCGGAATGCAATGAGTTGAAGCTTACAGAGAGAGTCGTCAGTGGGTCTGACTTCTCTTTTTTGCTTGGGTGAGAAAAGCGATGGTGGAAGCTGAATAGAAGCTTCCACAATAGTATTCTGAAAATACGTAAAAAACAAAAGCAGGTTGTCAGATTAGTATGTAAAAACCAGAAAGAATATTTTAGGTAGTTAGGAATGCGTTCTAATTATATGCTGCTTACTTTTCCAAATGTACATATCATTTAAGTGAAATGTCTCAACACCATACAACAGCATAGAAACAAACTATAAAATAAAAAGAAATGCAAACTCTACTTCAAAGTTAAAGAAATAAACAAGAAAGGATTTCAAATCAAAGTGAATTTTCCCATGACAATATACGAGGGCTGTGGGGGAGAAGGGGACCAGCCATTGTTACTATGATGAGACTGGCTACATGGCTGGGCACTTTCTGGACAACCCTCATATATTACTTACATAGGTAACACTAAACAGATCAAGAATCTCAGTGATTACTCTTTATACCAATTTTACAATGACAAGCAGGTAAATAGTACAAATGTAGCATATCACAAATCTGAGCATAATTAACTTGGGCATATGGAACTTTAAGGTGATTTATGATGGATTCAAACTGCCAACAAAAGAAATTATATGAACATAATAGAAGCTTAGATTCAGCCAACTCTTAGTTTAGAAGACATTTCCCTGAGACTAAGAAACATTACATGTAGAGAAAAAGTAACAAATCGGAACCAATAAAAATGTTGGCTGAATACTGAATATTTTTCAGACTTCTTTATCAGGTATTTTTAAATTATTCAGCATTCAATAAAAAAATAAATTTATAAATCCAGGAAGCAAATTATTAACTCTAAAGCAAAATTCACTATTTTAAGAATTTATTACAGTTTTTCCCTTGGCACCAATCTCTCTCTCCACATTGCCAACAGAATTTCCTCTTAAGAAACAAAGCTGGTCATGTTATTTCAGTTGAAATAACACCTTGGTTCTCAAATGATTAGAGAATACTGACCCCAAATCCTAAACACACCATATGATTTGGAAAAAAAATCTATGTCTCAAATTCATCTTTTAATACTCCCTATATCACAACCTATAATCTGGCCACACTGAATTGATCAATTTTGTAGCTCTTCTACTTTTATTTTTATACCACTATGCATACTGTAGATGCCAGTATCGCTGGCTGAAATGCTCCACTATTTTTCTGTCTGGCAAACTCGACCCAGTCAGATTTGATGCTTAGCAAGATAATTCTGTTGCCAATGTGAAGGATGGATCAGGGTGAGAAAAACTGGCAGCTAAAAGAAGGGCTTTACAAAGTCGTTTAAATGGGGCTTTTCTGTATGATTAATTACATGAGTTCTTGCTATATTGCTTTTACAGCTAGTTGCTCCCTCTTCTAGACTCATGCCACAAGCTCCCCACATCTCTAGTGTAACTAATATTTGCAGTATCACAGTGTAACTCACTGTTCCTCCCATTAGCGTAGGAGTGTTGAGTACAGATAATCTCACTTATTTTTCTAGACCCCCCCACCCCATGTTAACAATAGGTCCTGGCACTCATATTTGATAAAGCCACTGATTATAAAATTAATGGAAGTCTGTCTGACATGTTTATTTAAAAAATGGCTCTATTTAAGCAAATAATTGACTTCAGAATTTAGTTTTTAACTGCTGTGCTAAGAACAATGTTGGAACAAAGCATACACTCACACATATCTGTTGAATTAAAGTATTTTAAGAGTTTCCATGTTGACAGTTTGAATCTTACTTTTAAACTGAAAATGCCAAAAAATATTAGAAATATTTCACCTGAGAAAATGCATAAAAAGGTTTCTACTATTCTCACAAATGTAATCTGTTACAGAAACAAAATTTATTATAAATTCATTCACTAATCTAATAAATTTCTAGTAAGTACATAATTTTCTCTTAAGTATATAATGAGACTTTCAAAAAAGGAAAAATACCAACAGGAAAAATACCAACACATCGATTGATTAAGAGGTCAAAATCCTGAAATAGCACTATATACTGGATATTTATTAAAGCTTAAGTACTATAAAACTCATATTTTGTTATGAACACAAAATGCCTTGAAAAGAAAGTATTATTTATGGCAAATCAAATTAAGAAAAACATCATACAAAAATATTCTAAAAGAAAATAATAATTTCCTTTTTCAGCTCTCTTTTGGAAAATATTAGTATGGCTTTTTTAAAAATTTGATTTGTGAAATTAATAATTTTAAAAACCCATGTGTACAGCTGATCACCAAGAGATGAAAGCTACATACATATTCAAATTTGTTCCATACTAATGGCTTCTAAAATAGCCTCCAGAGTCCAATAAACAATATTACTAAGTAATTATTCTAGGTCCCCTGGGATAGAGAAGGTGGGCTAGGGGTACTGGAAAAGCAAACTTTAGCTGTATCAATAACGTTTAGAGTTTTATAGCAAGAATGTAATACCTGTATATTTAACTTCTCTAAAAGAAGTGTTAATTTATTATGAAAAGGTTATTAATCTACAAAAAACAAACAAACAAACACTGAGGAACACTTGTTCAAATGTTTACATTAATCCTGATTATACCTTTTGCCTTTAGGATTAAAGTGAAGGAACATAAAAGTTTGTGATTTCATTTAACCATTTAACCATATATTTATTGTTAAAAGCATGGATTATAGAAATGCAAATAGAGACAAACGAAGGAGTATAGCTAGTAAATGAAGAGGAGTCTCTGGTAAAATCCTTTTAAGAAATACATGTTTTTTTTGTGTTTAATATTTAGCTCACATGGGATCTGAAACAGGAAACCAGGATTTGGGTCCCAGCCTCACCGGTTAGGAGATGCTTCACACCCACCAGTTTTGTTTCCCTTTCGTAGTGTCATCTGTCAAACACAGCTAATAATCTTTCTAACAAATGGTTGTGAGGACCAAATGGGATCAAGACCATGAGAGACACAAAAAGCTACAGAACTGTGAGTGGTATTTTTATTAATAGTATTGCTGTCATTTTGTGGCAAGTGGTTAACTGCAACTTGGGGAGGGAGAAAAATTACTTTAACTGACTTACCAACAATAATCTAGTAGACCCTCATCATGTTTTTTACTTCTATACTTCTAGTTTTAATTTCAATACTAAAAATTGATAAAGTATGAACACACATGAAGTCAATGTTATCCTAGAGCTTTTATCAAGAATTTATTTGCTAAATCCATATACATTTTCCTATCCACAGTATCATTAAGCTAAGAAGAAAATGTTAAGAGTCATAATTGGTGTTAATTCAAATGCTTCTACATTTTAACACCATTCCTTATATTACCATCTGGACTTCTGCCACTATGTAATTAATAAATTAAAATTTTCTGAAATCCCAGTTTGTTTAAGTCTATAGAATTCTAACACTAAAATCGGAATGAGTCAAAGAGTCACCTGATTTAAAACAATAAAACATTAATTTCTCCATGTATTCCTTACTATCTACATATTCAGTTTTAAAAAGATAGATATAATGTCACATTCTTAATATCTTCTTATGTATAATTAGTTTCTAACTGCATACCACATTTTGATTATCTCTGCTAAAGATTAATAGGGATTATGTTTGCCTTTAGAATTATTTTTTTAACTGTCTTTGCTAATTAAGTATGGCCCTTAATTTTTATTCAAGAGCGTTTATTGACTGTTTTATTCTCCTGTGCTTGGGTAGAGAAATACAAGGAAATAAGCCATGGTTCCTACCCTCAAATATTCATAATTAACAAGAGAGAGACAACAACAATAAAATAATAATAAGAAGAACTAATATTTATTAAGTGCTTATTCTGTACCAGGCACTGTTGTAAATGTCTGTAGATTTGCCTCACTTAAACCTCTCAATAATCCTTTGGGTTAAGTACCATTTCATGATTCCTATGTAACAGATGATGAAGTGACATTCAGAGAGGTTAGGGAACTTGTGCAAGTTTGCTCAGCTATTAACTGGGGGACCAGAACATGTCTGGCTAAAGAAAGGGCACATTCTTAAGTCACCATATCCTATAGACTCTTGCACTATAACTCAACTCGCCGTCATTAACAGCTTCTAATTATTTTGGAGGATGAACAAAACACTATGGGACTAACAAGCAATCACAAGTAGTGCCATGTGACTGGAATCTCAGGGAGAATAGCAGCGCTTCACCAGGCAGGGGTGAGTCTGAGGATATGAAAGAGGGCAGCAACGAAGACATATATATCTGGCCTGGAAAAGGAATAGGACTTCAGCTGGCAAATCAAGCCCTAAATGTCAGGGATGAGGGAAATATGGGATGCATGGAGAAAAACTGACTTCTACATTCTAGTCTACATTACAGGTGGTAAATTCAAAACACCAACAATTTCTAAAAGCTCTTAGCAGTTCACCAAGCATAGCTATTTTGTGATGCTAACACATCAGTTATGGTACCTACAGTGGAGGGAAGCATTTGGTTACGAAAAACAGAATTTGGTGCTGCAAGAGTTAGATGCCAGCTCCCACTGGCGCCTGGAATTCATCAAAGACTCAAGCAGCAGCTCTGCCTCCAGCAATCCTCAGTCAGGTGAGAAACCCATTTGGCTCCTGTGTGTGAAGTGCAGTGACAGTGATGAGCAGAGTGTAAGCCGCAAAGTGAGGTCAAGAAATAAAGAAGGGGAGGGTGGGAGGCCAGGACTGACAAGAAGGTACTAGGTAAGATTTCTTGAAGGTGACATTTCCACTGGGTGTTAACGCACAACCATGGAACAGGGAAGGGGTGGGGGAGGAGGAGGAAATTCTAGCAGAAGAATTAGCATGAGCCTAGCCTAAAAACGCCCAGCGGTTGGGAGAGGAACAGAGGGAAGTTTGCTATGAAGGGGAAGGAGGCAGGAAGAAATATGGAGCACAGGATAAAGGCCAAACGGTGAAGCTACCTCACACAGCCAGCCTCCATAGAGACACGGAGTGTTTCTCAGGTGTGCAAGGTCATTTTCTTTGTTGGTATACCCAATGATTGGGGTCACAAGATTAACAACTGGAAGTGACACACATGTTGGCCATCATATCAGCCACTGAAGAGGGGTAGGCTCTGAGAGGGGACACAGAGGGGTCTGTGGAGCCCGTTATTTGCTAAAGGGTAAAGACAAATTTCAATCTTTTACTAACTGGCATGGTCGTAGTGGTACTTGTTAGCCAA
This sequence comes from Craseonycteris thonglongyai, assembly GCA_004027555.1. Classification (NCBI taxonomy): domain Eukaryota; kingdom Metazoa; phylum Chordata; class Mammalia; order Chiroptera; family Craseonycteridae; genus Craseonycteris; species Craseonycteris thonglongyai. Next base: position 8,840 of record PVKE010028983.1, on the reverse strand, counting down.
ATGTCAGCCCCAGGAAGACCAATGTACATGTGAAGGACGGATTTTTAACAGAAGGCCTAGAGACACCAGCCACCGAGGATGGAAATCCAAACCAGGTCATGATGATGCTAAAGACAGAAGGACAGAGAACTAAGAAACATGGAGAAAGCAGTGCAAGTAAGGCTCCTGTTACTGAGGATTGTGTTTTTAATGGTTTAACTGCATATGCTGGCATATTTTCCCATTCAAGGGTACTATAGTCAATTACTGGATGGTCAAGTTTTCTAGTTAGTAAGACATTCAAAGCTCTAGAAAAAAACAGCACATGCAAGAAGAGTAAAAATTACCTTGGGATAAAGTTTAAAATGTAGAGAAAGTTCTTTTGTTAAAGTGCTAAAACTTTTTGCACTGTTGACAATAAAATGTTTAACTAATTTTGTGTCATGAAGGATACGTTCTTTTACTCCACTGAATCATGTCCATCTACGAAGCATGAATAATAGTATAAATGTCCTTGGTTTCTGGCCACAAGATGATCTTAAAAGGACAGACACGTTATGAAATTGATAAATCTGAGAGTGTTCATTTAAAACTCTCTACTCTAGCAAGAAGCTTTCCTTACCCAGAGGGGTAGGTTGTGAAATTGATGAAATGTATAGGGTTCCATCATTTTTAATCCCTTCCCACCCACTATGATCACCTAAGACAGAAAGATTCATCAATTGTAAGTGCCCCTTGAAGACACACACCTTTCTCATGGGCGTCTGTGTGATGCTGTTTCTATGCTTTTTACCAATAAAAAACACAATAAGGGAAGGAGCAGGCCTACAGTAGCACTGCTGGGTACAGCAAGTACTTTCACAGAGCCAGGAACAACAAATATCTTGACAATTTTCCTGAATATATGGTACCAAGTAAATATATGATCACTAGACATTCTAACCTAGTTGAGATTGTCTTGGGTAGTAAGGGAAGTAGGCTCTTTCAAACTTAGCAAATTGGCTTTCTCTATGGAGGTCACCAGGGTAAGGTGTAACTAAATATTTTAATTCTTCATTCATTCATTCACTCATTCATTCAATATTTATTGAGTGCACCCACAATGTATCAAACACCTAGCACCTATTAGATCAATTATTATTGCAGCCATTAAAGTGACTGGAATACTGTTTGTGTTATCAAGCCAGAAACAAAAAAAGTACTTAGTAATTAAAACCCACAGAGAACACAGTTACACATGGTAACACAAAACTAAATGAAAAAATGTAGTTCCATTAGGGGTGTGAATTATTCCTCCACTACTTGCTTTAATGTAGTTTAATGAAACAAGTCTAAACCCCACATTTTAAAAGTCAATAAAAATGTTTTTAATTTTGCTTGGTCCAATAAAACACATATTCTGGAGACATATCACATGCTTTTCTTTGTCAAAAATCTTGATATACAGCTTGCCTGATTCACTGCCCAGTCTCAAGGCCGATTTTCCATTCAGTCCTATTGACACTGAGCCAAGAGTGCATAATATTTCCATGCCTTTAAAACCAGGAGCAATAAAAATGAACTTAAAGGTCAGAGAAAATGTTTTAATATGTAATATTAATATATTCATATTTTTATCACTGTAGTCATAAAATACAATTTTGATATTTTTCTGTCTTAAAGAGGTCCAAAGGGCAAAAATGCCTCAGCCCATATCCCCTCCTGCTCTGAATTTCTTTTGAAACAACAGCATAAATAATGCCAATGCCACCTTCCCCCAGATAACTCTTAATGGGGGTGATTTTGCAAAGCAAAACATTCTGAGTATTCTACTGTAACTGTAATGGGTCTTAAAAGATTATAGAATAATATAACGTACCTTTAGTGCCAGACTTGAAAATGTATTTGAAACATTGCACTTAAAGCTCAACTGCTTATCCAGGTTTCCATCCAGATCCCGCCTCCCGTAGTCTGAAAGGCCTGCACGGTCAGAAGCCGCCACTTTCTGGAACACTGTACATGTCATGCCAGTGAAGCCGGTGGCCTTGATGACGTAAGCTTCCAGAGCAATATTGGGTGAATACTTCCAAAGTCAACGAGAGAGGTGTTATGAAAGATTTATAATAAGGGGAAAAAGCACTTTCAAACACTAAACACTGAACATCAGCTAAGATAATGTTTAAGTTCGTACTAAACAAAGACAATATGTAGATAATGGTAGAATAATAATAATAAAGACCTTGGGAAAAAAAAGGATATCTGAAAATGGAATGATAACGATGAAGAGGAAAAGAAAAAGTCATGAGGTGTGGAAGATCAGATATACATTCAAAGTCCATTAAAAATAATTTCAAGAGCACTTTGCAGAAAACTATAAGCTAAAAATGGAAGTATCTTATAGAAATAATCAGCTAGAGAAATCAGTGATAATATAGGAGCATTAGGGTTTGGAATACACTAAAAAGTCACCTTGTTCAACACTTCATGCCATATTCACTTTTTTTTCTTTACAAGGAGCCCTAGTTAACTCTGCATTAAATTTCACCAATAAAAATGTTACACAGACTTACTCCGTAGGTACTTCTTTAGAAAAAGAAGGGAAGTGCTAGTCTGAACAGTAGTGAATGAATAGATGTTCAAAGTGAATTAAGCCCCCCCCGCACCCCCCGCCCCAAAAAAACACCTGAAAAAGATAGCCCTCCCTCAACACTTTTAGGGCATCGAAGAGTAAGACTAAACTTAGGGGGGTCCAACAAATGTGGGACCTGTTATGCAAACAGCCACCACAACCACGTCTGGAGGACGGCTAGTGCCACTCCCATTCCTCAGAACCACACCAGAGAGGGCACAATAAGTGACAAGTCTTTCGTTTCCAGAAAGATGGCAGGATTTATTACTATAAATTCTAAGGACAATATGGCATCTCTTTCCTTTCTTTAAGGATGATTAAGTCTATGCCTCCTACATAGGAAAGGAGCCACTGTAAGTACCACATATGGTCAAAGTTCCCCTTAAAATAAATTTTTTTTAAAGCATCTGACCTTTTTCTTAGAATTCGAAGATAATGGTATGCTTACTGTTGAATAAACATGAGCTCCATTTGCTAGTCGGTATGTGGCAATCCGCTGTAGACACTGAACGATTCTGCTGCAGGCTTTCGCTTCCCTCTGCGCCAGCCACAGGACACGCTCATCAGCCAACATGATGTTACTTGCGATGTCAACCATCACATCACCTAGCTAGCAGATGTTCAGGAGAGAAAAGAGACAACTTTAAAACCAATATGAGGTGTTTTACATAATCAAAATCCCCCTGAGATGCCAAGGTCGGCTTTTGGTCTAAATTTTCCCATGAAAACCCAACTGGCACTATACATGTCTCTCAGTAAAATCTCAGACGTGAACAGCACATTTGATTATGACCAATTTGGTTATATTTAACTCAGAACAGTGTGCTTAAATAATCATCAAGTCACTGGTGAAAAGATTGGCATCCATAACGTACTCAAACTAACAGGGGTGGGTGTGGGTGGAGGGGGGAATGATAAATTAATCAAGACATCACAAGATCACAGAATAAAAAGATCTAATTCTGTCTGAAATACCATTTATAAACACAGCTTTCAGTGTGTTAGCCTATTATTATTATTAAAAAATACATACTACCTTTCTCTTTATTACCCTATCACGTTCAGAACTCTAGGCATGTCCAACCACAAAGGCCCCGTATGTGTTGGGCCATCGCGTGTCTTTGCACATGTAGTTTCATCTACCTCGAATGAACTCCTCCTTCCTTTCCTCCCAACTCAATGAATGTTTGAAGACCCAGTGCCATAAAATAAATGGAGCCTAAGAGATGCTCACTTTTGTACTGCTTGTTCTGTTATGAACTGAGTTAATATAAAGAATTCAGTACATGAATTCACGCAATGCCAGTGAAATGTCCACTGACTTGTTGATGCTGACTTATATGTCACATGTCAGAGAAATGCACTGCACATGCAGAATTATGAGATATACTGGTGTCTGGGGGGTTTGGTGTTGAGCATAATGTTCACAAGAGGGGAGATCTGTGCAGAAAGAACAAAAGCCTTCCAAACGTAGAATCAGAGGATTTATAAGCTGACTAGTCCTCTAATCAAGAAGTAAGCATCAAAGGTGGTAAGCCCCGAAGCCAAGCTGGAAAGCCAAGGCCGTTTTAGCAGATGTCTTTTGATCATCCCAGAAGATCCCAGGTGAGCTTTCCAATCCATTCTGCACCCAGTACTCTTCTCAGGTTGTATAATTATAAGGGCTGAGGTGGGTTCAGAGAAAGCTGTTATTCTCACCCAGGGTTCACTTCACAAAGACAACCTGTAGAAATCTACCAGATGGGGAAGCCGGGATGGCTCAGTGGGTTGGGCGCTCACTTTGCAGCGCCGGGGACCGAGGATCGAAGCCCGGCCCGGCCCGTGCGGAACCATATGCTGAACTGGGAGCTCCCCCAGTTCAGTTCTCTCTCTGTCTCTGTATCTCTCTCTCTCTCTCTCTCTATCCCCTCTGTCAAAATAAATAAATAAATAAATAAATAAACAAACAAACAAACAAACAAATAAATATTAAAAATAAATTAAAAAAATAAAATAAAATAAAACATTTAGAAATCTACCAGATACCAACCCTGGAACCCGTGGGGAGAAACAGCTAAGTACAGGGTGAAAATAGGACTTCAATTCCTGTCCCCTCGCTGCACTGGACACTTAGTTCCCTGTACTTTCCTTCGTTTGTATAATGGGGAGAATGACAATCTGTCTGTTCTGAATATTAAAACTTCCAATAATACATATAAGGCTCTTGAAACCATGCCTGGCATATAGCAAGCGCTCAAAAAATGTTCTATCTTCTTGCTATTATATTGCTCCTTTTCGTTTTTAACATTTCGATCCCTATATATAGGGATCAACTGACAGAGAATTAGGAAGAGCCTAGAATTAAGCTTTGCAGAATCCCGAACCTGTTTACACCATGCATGAAACACTGGCATCCTAGAACATATTTCTAATAACAAACAGGTATGGGGGTGAATGTCATTAAAAAAAAGAAGCCCTTATTTCTACAGTTGTGGAGAAGGGTAGTGACTCCAATATGTCAGTTACTGAATATGTTAATCAGCCATTTCAACAGCAATTAGAATAATAACTACCACCTTTTCATGGAAAGTCAGAGTAGCTGGAATAATTTGGGTTAAGTTTTTGTCTATTATTCTTACCTATTGTAAGAATAATCACTAGAGTGATTACCTATATATAGCCCCCCCACCCCCCCTTTTTTTGGAAGATGACAGGCTCTAGAAGAAGTTTTAAGAAGGGTGCACTTTGAAAGCCTGTGTTCTTATATAAACAGAATCAGTGCATCCAGAAAAATTGCTGCTTCTTCTTCTGCAAAAGCCCTACTATCTCATCCAACTAAAAAATCATTTACTGACTTCATAGTGCCCTTTCCATAGTGTTCCACAATCCTGTCATTTTATTCCCAATGGAAACATCTTGAGGGCAGACAAAACATAATGCCCTCCGTTATTCACTAAGTGTAATTCCTGGTATAAAAGTCGACAGGTACACAATATTCATTCACCCACTGACTACGTATGTATTGAGGACCAACATGGGAGAGACTCTGCCCTGCATAATGGAGATATAACAGTGAAAGACACATACAAGCTCTATTTTGGAGTTCATAGTCTGGTGAAGAAAATACTAATACATTTATAAAAAATGATTCAGACTGTGGTAACTGCAACGAAGGAAATAAGCAGAGCACTATATAACGAAGGGTAATGAAATTTAATCCAAACACCAGTGGCCTCACAGACTGCCAAGGGGCATTTCTTCAAACCCAAGAAATAGGATCAACTGACAGAGAATTAGGAAAAGCCTAGAATTAAGCTTTGCAGAATCCCGAACCTGTTTACACCATGCATGAAACACTGGCATCCTAGAACATATTTCTAATAACAAACAAGTATGGGGGTGAATGTCATTAAAAAAAAGAAGCCCTTATTTCTAGAGTTGTGGAGAAAGGTAATGACTCCAATATGTCAGTTACTGAATATGTTAATCAGCCATTTCAACAGCAATTAGAATAATAACTACCACCTTTTCATGGAAAGTCAGAGTAGCTGGAATAATTTGGGTTAAGTTTTTGTCTATTATTCTTACCTATTGTTATGTTATTTTATACTGAGAAAAACAAATATTTTATACAAAAATAGAGTAAAAGAGATGATGTGGTAAAATATGCTCTCTGCCTATGAGAAAAAAAAATTCCCACTGACAGCAAAAGTTTAAAAGAAAAACTACAGGGAAATACTGGTTCGACCCTAGGGCACTACTGAAATATGGAAGGTATTTACAGATCAGCACAATTATAAATAAACTTCATGTTTTGTACTTTTTAAACGTTTTAAATGTACAAACTTTATGAAGATCCAATAGGAGATCTGGGAAATACATCATCACCTCTACTGAACAACTCTGATTATTATAATGAAAGAACTACTGCTGTGGCTCACTGGATAATGTCAGTAAGGGCATTTAATATGGTAATAATAGTAAAGAAAAGAACGGTCTCTGAGAAGGTATGCAGCTAACTAGAGTGATCGCCTTAGCTGAGAACAAGCTATTTTCTTCATTACTTCATTCTAAATGGCTAAGAACTAAGAAAAAGGATTTGTTGCCAAAATATTTCCTAGAGCAAGTAATCATAAAATGCTATCTACACATGTACCTCGGTTACAGAAGTAGTTCTGAATCCTTCACAGTGGTAAAAAAGGACACAAAAGCGATAACAGTGAACGAAAAATTACATTGTATTAAACAAGTACTGCTGAAATCTGACATGCACAGAGTTTAAAAACTGCAACCAGCAGTCGAAAGCATCGTTTTTCTCCTTGACCTCATTCTCAGAAGCCATTCCAGCCACAAAGGGGTCAGATGGAATCATGCACCTGCTCTTCCACCTGTCACACTAAACAGTGAGGATCAAATGAAAACATGTGTGAACATACTTTACCAAAAAGATACAGGATAAAGAATGGAAACGCCACAGTAGTAACAATGAAGGTATTACATGCCATCTGTTTTAAGAGACAAGAGTGTTTCTTGTTATTTTCAATATATATGTTTGGAATGCTGGTCAAAATTAGATCCAAAATCATGTCAATTTCACAAATTTGGTATGGTAATATATGAAATACACAAGGTAACACATAAACTAAACTTGATATTTAGCTTAATGTAGTAGGAGTTTAATGTCATACTGAAGGCAGAATGTGTGTAGGCCAAGGAGCTAAATACTGGTGGGCTGTGATTTCAACTTTGTCATGCCTTACATGTCCCCAATCACATGACTTAGCCTCTGAAGACTCAGTCTGCTCATTTGTAAAATGACATCAAGAACCCTCTGAAAAGTGCTCAGATTTCCTTCCACAGTAAATTAAGGGGGAAAAAAACCTTCATTCCCATTTTTGAGAAAAGCCAAAGGGCGAGGGGCAGGGGGTAGGGATCCAGACCCCTCTGCACATTTACATTTTTAAACACAAAGCAACAGGGGGGGGGTATCCTTGCTATTTCTAATTACCAGAAAAGCAAGAATTACAGACACAGTGTGCATGGGCAGTGGTTTCGGAACAGCTAAGTAGGGGTTGGAAAGTCCAGGGATCCACATGTGGTCCTAACTTGACTAAATCATCATAAATAGCAGCTGACACTATTGTTATCATTAAAGTTCAAGCAGTCTTCATGATCTCCTGCTGGTTACAAGCTAAATACTTTTAATGAAGAAACTGCAGTTGGGAAAGTAAAGTTTTAATAAAAGTGTGTTTATGTCACTTGGCTAGATTCAGTGTTCCGAGTGTCTTGGGGATCCCACTATTGGCTTCTTAGCAGCCTGCTTCATTAAGCTGTGCATATTCATGAAGAGGCCCCGCTGTGATAACCATCAGGACCTGTGGCGCACAGTACACTTCTCAAGGAGCAAACAGGAGGATGAGGATGGAAGAACTCCAGAAAATGATGATACAGAAAGAGGGGAAAGAGGCTGAGAATATTGGATTTATTCTTCGTCACCTTACGGAAAGGATTTCAGGCAGTCTAATAAAATTGAAGAAATAATTATGTGTAATTAAGAAAACATACATGAAATGTGGGAAATATAGACTTAAGAAAAAGAGACAGCACGTTAAAAACCTTGCATCAGTGGTTGTGACTGAGGAGAATTGATTCCTGTTAATGTTTCTAGTCAGGGCAATGAAGACAGCTTTACAATTATCAACAGAAAGGAGAGCATTTCCCTCAGGCAGACAAACTGAGGTGCACTATCCTAGAGACAGGATTTAATGGGCATTACCCTCAGCCAAACCATCACAACTACCGGGCAAGCTCCTCTCCTAAGATTCCTCCATGTGTCCCATGGGAAACAGGTGTTGCTCCTTCCTGCCTGCAAAGAGATACGCGCCATCTCCCTTTCTGGAAGCACAGAGGACTTAAGCATTCTAGACAATCCTCCTGCTACCCGGGGACAATGCTGAAGGAAGGCAGTTACCGTATTTTCCGGCGTATAAGACGACTTTTGAAACGAAAAAAAGTCAACCGAAAATCGGGGGTCGTCTTATACGCCGAGTATATCCCGAAAAACGTCTGGATCTGCCGCTAAACGAATTTTCCAACTCGATCCCGCACCCATCACTGCAAGGTTGCTCGGACCGCCTCTCTAACTCAGCCAATCCGAGCAGGCTTTTTCTGCATGCACATTATACATGTTCTGTACCCGAAGCTACACTGTGTTCTAGTAAAAAGCCTGCTCAGCTTGGCCAGAGTCAGAGAGGCGGTCTATGATAACCTTTGA
>PVKE010028982.1:0-20557 GCA_004027555.1 Craseonycteris thonglongyai | reverse complement strand
ATTCTTCATTGAAGTGATAAGTTTTCGATTTTTTCGGTTTACTACTCATGTTCATGGGTATACTAGAATGCAAAGAAATATGACAATTTAAAGAATAAATATTGAATTAAATATTTTCCTAGAAAATTCAAAAACTCATGAACTGCAGCAATTATCTCCGTTACATTGAGAGAAATAATAACAATACTGCATATTACGACCGGGGACAACAATACAAGTATATTAAAATCTAATATAGATATATTCAAATTTACAAGAAGCGTGTTAAAGTTACAATATATTTATTACGGTTTACAATACTGACTTCTTAATTTAAATAAAATTATTGTTATTCCTAATATATTTGTAATACTGTCCCTTATTTTTCTCTTAGTGTAATGACCGCAGTTTAGAGATCTGTTGCCGAGAATGCTCACTTATCAAGTAAATAGATAGGTAAGAAAAGCAATTTAATTTAAAACAAAGAAAAGGTACTTACATTTTAACAGAAGAAAAATTGAAACTCAACGTGGTCAGCGAGGATAAATAATATTGATTGATAATAATACTATTAATACAAAAGAAAAGAAGCTACCGTATGACACTACCAAATATTCAAGCTAACTGACTGTGTTCTTCGATGAGTCGAGTCGTAACTGTTGCTTTCACGCGTTGCGTCCGGTGACAAGTGTAACACATAAGTCAAAATGTATTGTCTGGGTGGGCGGAGATCACAGTGTCAGGCTGTCAGAATTCTAGGAATTTATGACCTTGGCAAATTCCCAGAATGCATTAAACTATTGCTAGAAAGTTTTGTCTTCTATCCCTTTGCGCTCGAGGCCTTTTTCGCTTGTGCGAACCAGCCACTCGAGACGATTTCGGCCAAATTGCGGAAACATTTTACAAGTACTTTAAAATCATTTATAAACAAACAAACGTATACAAATAATAAAATTTCACCAATTTATTTATTTTTGTATCGAAGACAACAAAATTTGATAAATATTACACTCTGTAATTAGTTTTTGTGTGATATTCCGTAAAACAATGCCCAAGATGCATCCTAGGTTTATCAGGACACGTATCACAGTAATACGTTACTTCCCGCCTACCTCCAGGCGTGTTACGGTCACAGCAAACCTTGCAGTCCCTTTTTGGCCCTTGTAGTACTATGTGAAGCATCCCATTTAGTCGGATTTCATGGGAATGCGATGTAGACGCTTGCTCACGATGCTGGCGATATGATCCTCTCAATTGCTCGACAAGTGTTTTTAGAAATCGCAAATGGCTGAGTGGCTTTTCCCCTTTTTTGGTCTTTTCTAGTTTATACAGAATGTAGGAATTGATCAGGCAAATTTCCATGCCCCCCCAAAAAAGCTTACGTCACCATTTAAGCGATTTTCGCAGAAAACAATACCTTGATGCATATTGGTCCGCCCGATCAACACCACCCATATATTTTATATAATTCAAAACAATATTGGGTTTCTTGACCATTATTTCCACACCACCTCGTGTAATCCTTTTGACCGTCAACATTCCTGTGTCACCCCTCATAGTCAAACAAGTGACAATCCTCTTATCTTTCCACCCTAAAAGTAAGGTGTTACCCCATCGATACGTGACCGTGGATTTTTTCGAAAAATTTGGCTTTTTATTTCTTTGGGCAATTCTTTCCTGTTCGTTAAGATCGTTCCGGAGATATTGCATTTCAATTTGGCTAGTTCTTGAGCTAAGACATAACTAGTATAGTAGCGATCCATGTACATATGGTGCCCCTGAGCACCTGGAATTTTCTCCAACAACATTTTGTATAAGTGTATCGGAATTCCTGATGAAACAGGTAAATCGGGTCTGACCAAGAGCTCTGTTGTGAGTGATCCATAATATGGCAAAATGCAGCAAATGTAGCCAGTCTTCGAGTCAGCTATAGAGTATAAACTCTGATACCCCATTTTGTCGGTTTCTTGGGATTGTATGTTATGATTTGACACTTCAAATCAGCCGGGTGCCGCAGCGGCGCTGCTCGAGTTATAAGAGCTACAATCACTTCAAAGTCCATGTTACACGGAATTCCACCCCAGACATTGCGAGCGATCGATGATCAACCAAAATTGGCCTCGCGATCGACCGGTCGATCGCGATCGACTTGTTGGCCACCCCTGTCCTAGAGGATCCATGAGATGGAAACAGTCTCCTGACTGCCAGTTGTGTATATCAGTAATCTGATTAAGAAAATTTGGGGAAGCCAGGATGGCTCAGTGGGTTGAGTGCTCACTTTGCAGCCACGGGGACTGAGGATCGAATCCCGGGGACTGAGGACCGAATCCCGGTTGCAGCCCATGTGGACCCATATGCTGCACTGGGGAGCTCCCCCAGTTCGGTTCTCTCTCTGTCTCTGTATCTCTCTCTCTGTCTCTGTCAAAAACAATTAAAAAAAATAGATGAGTGAATCCTTTAAAAAAAAAAATTCTTCAGTTTCTTCTTTTCACCCATCTTCCACCTTACCATCTGACCAAAATATTATTCAGTAAAGAGTCACTGTTCTGTCCATCGCACCTTCTAGAAAACCATTGCTAAATGTTCTGCCTGCTAGGAAGGTTTTTCCCTAAAACCCTTTTCTGAATATAGCTATAATGCTGGAGCTCTCCACTTCTGGATGGGAAATGCTTATCATTCTCAATGATCTATAAACCAGTTGACTGGTTTTGTGGAAGTTTTCTGGGCCTATAAACGTAAATGAGGGGAAGGACTGCATTATAGCACAAATAGGCACAATGTCGCTAGTATAAGATAACTCCTCAAGCAAGTTATTTGTAATTTTTTTAAGTATCTGTGGTCTACAAACAATGGCAACTTGACCATGGGCTGCTACTGCCTACTTCCAAAGCTTTGGCTTTGTGATGAGAACACATGGTTAATGATAGACTGCCTAACTAGGACATATGTTCATTTGGTGTCTCGTAGTCAGGTGTTCAATACATTCCAGGAGCATGCCAGCAGAATAATTATTACCACAGAAAGCTTTTCTCTCCAAAATCTAAGAGGCCTGGGCTGTGATTCTGCTATCTGGCATTGCCAGTTTGGGGGTGGGGTGGGGGGTGGGGGGAGGGGTTGTTTGTTTTCGGTTTACAATTTTATAATCTTCAAGCACCATTATTTCTGCTGGATTAAGAGGCCCATGTGCGTAGGCTGAAGACTGGACAAGCTAAAGAGTGGCTTTTCCTCAATGACTCTAAGTTTGCAGCCATTAAGATAACTCAGTAAATGAGTTATAGAGACATACACAAGTATGGTTAATTTGTCTCTGAATCTAAAGAAGCCCATCAAATATTATATTGTTTTCTAAATGTTAGTTGATGCAAGGTTTGAAAATGTTCTTTAGATTTGAGATTACCTTACCAGTTGCACACTAATGTATCTCCACAACCTTCACTAGTTTTTTGTGGCACGCAATTATTACCCTCTTGCACTTAACCTGCTGAGCCATCCTGAACTTCCTCTGCCTCAAAGAATTTCAGTAACTGATTTATATCTGCATAACACAGACAACCAGCCTCTTATCTTCTAATTAACGGGGTGCAGACCTAAGCAGACATTGTTTTTAGTATTTTAGAAATTCTGCTTTCATTGAAAATAAAATATAAATATCACTTTCAATAAAAGTAAGAACATTAAAGAATTTAGACACTGGGATTTTTTTAAGTTGCACACTATTCTATTTTAGTTAATGGCATATTCCTTTCCCCAAAAGATTCTATATTTATAATTACGAAGTGAGATCAATTCAATTATGCTTTTTCGCAATGGCCTTATAAAGAGATTTTCCTCAATATTCAGAGTGAGATGGGAGTAGCTAGAGAAAAGAAACATAGTTGACAAAGAAATAAATTGCTTTTTAAAGGCGTTCATAGATGGCCTATCATTCTACTTCGATAGAAATCATACTCCTGAAAGTGATCTTAGAACCCACCTTGTCTAACTCTTTAGTTCAGGGGTGTCCAAACTTTTGGCTTCCTTGGGCCACATTGGGAGAATTGTCTTGGGCCACACATAAAATACACTGACACTAACAATAACTGCCTGAGATAAAATAAAAAATTGCAAAAAAATAATTTCATAATGTTTTAAGAAAGTTTACCAATTTGTGTTAGGCCACATTTGAACTGTCCTGAGCTGCATGTGGCCCACGGTAGCAGGTTGGACAAGATTGGTTTAGTTTACAGAAGAAGCTGAGTCTGTACCCCAACTTCAGTTAAGTACTTTCTTATTTACTGTCTTATTGTTTAATTGCCTCTTGCACATGTTACATTTCTAATAAGACTGTAAGCTCCTTGATAGCAGAGATAATTATCTTCTGTGGTTTTGTATTTCTCTCACAGCTCTTAATACTTGTTGATTAAATGATTGATCTAATCAAAGATGCTCTCTTTTTTATCCCTTATACTTCTAAGATCACTGGTCAGGTCACAGACTGAAGCACTCATGGCAAAAGATGTTGTTAGTATGTAAAGAATTCTAGGTCCTTTGGATATGATGTACTTGATTAATAAGGTAACTAAATAAAATCAAGTAACTCAGTAATTAATAGAATAAAAATCAAGAGGAAGGATTACAAAAGAAATTTGAACATTCATATAAGCATGAGTTTTCTAAGATGATGCTCATGATACAAATGGATTTTATTCACTATAAAATTGCTAGAAAGTTTTAAAAATCCACTGATTATCTAAGTAGAAAATGTACTCTTTGATGCATATATGAGGGCTGTCAAGAAAGTCTCTAGCCATGTAATTGTTCTTGTTATATTGACAGTGACTAGATTTTTTTTTGCAGCCTCTTGTTTATATAATACATACATAAAAATATGAAAAATCCAGACTGAATACTTTCAGTCAATTACTGCATATAGGAAGTCAATAGCTTAAAAGTGACCTAGAGATAGATAGATAGTGATAGATAATATAGATAGATAGATGATAGATAGATAGATAGATAGATTTTCTAAATTTCAAGACAAAAAAAATGTAGTTAATTAGATGCTTAACTACTATCTCTTATATTTGTATATTACTTTGTGGTCAAACAAATGCAGGATAATTATATGTCTACATGCTGGGAATATACTTTTAGAGCAATGAGGAAATACAAAGAAGTGTGAATACTGGATCAGATGGTAAAAATATTTCCAGGTTTAGCAAGAAACTTGTCAAATTGTGTTCCAAAGTGGCAATGCCATTTTGCAGTCCCAACAGTAACCACTGAGAATTCATGTTGGTCTACATCTTCACCAGCATTTGGTGTTCTCAGTGTTACAGATTTTTGGCTACTCTAATGGGTAGTTAATTTTGTTTTTATTTACATTCCCCTAGTAACATATGATAAAGAACAGTATGAAACATCTTGAACTCCATGTTTTATGCCAGAAGAAAAATAGAGTAACATGTATAAGATGTTCAAGGAACATTAATGTGAGTTAAATATTTTATATGCATCAAAATTTACCTTCAAGGGGCAGAGACAAACTACTATCAATATGCAAAAACTTAGGGAATAGTGTTTTCATAATCTCTTAAACAATCTACTAAAGAACATGCTTCAGACACCAAAATGTCCAGAAAAACACAGAGACAGTTACTGATAGAGAGCCTTAACTATGTAATCATTTGTATAACTAAAACAAAATGAGAGCTAAAAGGCAGAAATTTTAGAATATAATGGCTATATAATCAAATAACGCTGACTGAAAACAAACATATAAAATAATGGGAGAGCAAAGAAATATCACATGAAAAGTTTTTAACTTTTTTTTATATTAGTAATCACAACTTGTGCTGCTTGTAGTAACATTACTATACAGAAATTGTTGTGTGTGTAAATAATTATGGGATATTATAATAACAGCAATCCCAGGATTTCTGGTGTGAACAATAGGAAGACGAGATATAACAAAATATTTTAAATAAAACCCTTATAGTCATGAATTTAAATTAGAAATATTATATAACTCAGAAGATATTTAGTGTTTAAACATAGATCTATAAATAAACAAATATATATTTACTTTTTCTGTCCACTAAAAAGACATAGAAACAATAAAATCTCTAGCAGCCATCAGCATTTCTAGTACCCACGTTGTATCTTCAAAAATGACTCATCAAAATAAATCAGAACTTTTTAGAGAAATGATTGATTATATCTCTGGAACACAAGATATACAAGATAAGTGTTCAATATTTGGCATATCAAATAGCGAGACAAGTATCAAAATTTATAAAATTATTGTCAAAAAGTTTCAAAAGCCAACTTGAAGAGGCTTTCACTGGCCAAAGATAAAAGCCATGTTTCTTAATCTGAAAATGGGTTCATTCACTATAGATGTGAACCCCCCAAGTTAAATCTTAGTTTCTTAAGCTAAAATTATTCCTAGTGAACGCTGAAGTTGTCATCTTAATTAAGAAAAGTAAGATAACTTAGAATAGAATATTTTAATGTACTAAAAATTAATAAACAGCTAATCGGATAATATTTTTCACATTGTTTTTTAACATGTTAATGATCAAATAAGGAAGTCAAAGACTTAGGGAATATACAATTAATTCCTTATTGTTTAAACATCTCTGATGAAAATACTGAGTTATACAATACAAGTTTGAAAAAGCATTTAATCACTATTAGATAAGTAACATGCTAGAGTTTCAAACATTTTCACATATAATTAGGGGTTATATAACATATAACACCCTACCCTTGGAATTTTAATATGATTGGGCCATTTTTTTAATTAAATTTATTGAGGTGACATTGTTTGATAAAACTATATAAGTTTTAGGTGTATAATTCTACAATACATCATCCACGTGTTACATTGTATGCTCACTACCTAGAGTCCGTTTTACCATCACCATATATTTGAGTGGGCCATTTTGATGTTTCTCTCACCTTTTCAGATTTTAAAAAATTTTATTATAATGAAATTTTACCCATGGAGATTGAGCAAGGTCAAGCAAAAACTTAATCTGTTGAATTGACTTCCTCTTTTGTTAGCTTACGATATATTATCTAAAAATGCATTACCCATATAATTATGGTAGTGAAGAAAGCATAGTATAAATATATTAACTGTGCTTAGAAATATATTATAAAATGGAAACTTTAAATTCATGTTAAAATAGTAATAATAGTGTCTCTGTGAATCCATTTTCTCTTTTACCAACCACTTTCTTTTTCATTTATTATACTTGTCACAGCATATTACACATTTCAGCAAACTATAATATTGGAATGACTATATGTGTTTGTTGATGAACATCTGTTCTTTTGTTACATCAATTCATTGACTCAAAATTGTAATTTACCTCTTTACTATAAATTGATAAATTTGGCAAAACACATTTTCTTTCTACCTCACACAAAATATTTTTCTGGAAATTTGAAGCAAAAATAAGCATGCACTTATGCATAAAATTAAATGAATCCTGGAGACAATTTGTGATTTATTGAAGAACAAAAACTATTCTTTGCTCTTAAACTCAAAATATGTTTTCCTATAGAACTTATTTTTTTAAATAATTTATTTTAGCCTATCAATTTAGAATTTCTTCATTCGTTGGTAAATTTTAAGTGAGTAATGACATAAAGGCCTGCTATTTATATGCAATGTAATTAGTAAGTATGGGATTGCCAAGAATCTATATTGTATCAAAGATGGTAAATAGAGCAGATTCAGGTCTGACCCTCTTTGAAATTTAAAATTTTACTAAGTTAGCTTATGTAGTAAGTTCATCTAAAAGCACAAGCTTTCTCATATCCACATGGAAGAGTCCCATAATGTAAAAGATGCACATCTGTTGAGTGAATAAATTCAATGGGCTTGTAAATCAACCATTTATCTATTCAACAGGAAGCTTAACTGTTCAGAAACTAATTCAGAAAAAAATATATTAAAGGATGATAAAATAGACAAAATAGACTTTTCTATGTAACTTTTATTAAACATATTGAAATCATAACATGTAAATTATGGATAGTTTTATTCCTTAATTTATTTCTCTTTTGTTTTTGTGGTTTGACAGAAAGAGCTTAGAATCATCCACATATTTTCAACAAATGAATCTGCATTATAGTATTTTCTTCATCAGCTTACAAAGCAAACACATATTATTTGGCATTTCATTTTTACTCCTGAGAAAAGCCCAGAAAATTGACAAAACTGCAAAATGCTGATCACACTTTGTTCTTATAAGAAGAGAAATATGCCATTTGTTTCTACATTTACTGGGTTGTCTTGGGAGCAAAACCGCCTCCAGCTACACATGGGCTTAATCACCCATGTCCATCTCATGGGTGTCACCTGCTAAGGTGAGGAGTCTGGAACAGCCCAGACACATTATGTATGGGTGGCCTTTTGTTTATGGCAGACAAAGCCAAAATCCTCAGGATTACTTGAAGATATCATATAACACACAAGATGGAGTTACTATTATTCTCCTCTAAGACATGTAGTGTTTCCCCTGGGCAGAGAAAAGAACACAGAGCCAATCATATGAAGACAGAACCCATTAAAGATTTATACAAGCCTGAATTATTCGGCTTTAAACTATATTCTCCTCCTCTCCCTGCCCCCATTTTTTTCTCTTTTTTTCTTTAATAAGAAGGACACTTCTTCCTGAACAGCAAAGCTGATGCAGATAGTATCACTGGTAATCCTTGTCTTAAGCACAGAGCTTCTAAATGGCTTAAATTAGGCTAGAAGATGGGGCTGTTTGATTTCCCTTCCTTTTTGTTTCTGTTTTCAAGGCTCTGTCACAGAATGTCCCACTAAACTAGCATTTATGTGGGCTTGGGGTCTCTGTGTGTAAGTTTCCTTTTAAGCATAGTCATTGAAACAGCTTTGAAGCTGTTGAACTGTGTAAATGTTATATTAACATTTTCTCTCGCAATTATAGACATTTACATGGTCTTGTTGAAATAGCACTTTCAGAGAGAGGAAAAAATACTAGAAGTGAAGGTACACAATGAAATGAAAAAGCAGCAGCGTGCTCTATTTATTTAGTTTCTGAAATAAATCATTTCAACTTTTAATTTACACTTCTCCAAGACGATGGTTAAGAATAGACAAACAAAGGATACTGTGAGAAATAATTTCATTTTGTTCTTTTGTTACATTAGATTATTTAATTTCCACTTGGTTTGCATATGGAGATTTGTCCAAATGCACCTTGTTCTTTAAATTTGCTATCTAATAACAAGGACTCAGGAAGCTCATTCTAAAGACCTAAGACTCATGGGTGACGATTCAAAAACTATGAGACTACAAGTAGTTGTCCAGCTATAAGAAGAAAGTCAAATAGAGTAAATTAGACATTAATCCAAAGCATTCCCAACTATTCATGTTTCTATTTAATAGAAAGCATAATGTGATTTCAAATTGAGAAGTGATTTTGAATCATTTTAGTAACTACTACTGCATGATCTTTTCACTGCATTCAGTCTGATGAATAGGTTAGAAAAGGAAAGATGTAATCACTTAGACTTAAAATATTATTTTAATAATCTAATTTTGGCCTTCTGGTCACTTTTTGCATACAGAGCAATTCACTTATGGATGTACAGTGTAAGTAAAATTCACAGTAAAATTATCTCCTTTCACATTGATACTACTAAATTTTTGCAAAGATCAATCATTGTAACCTTCACATTACACCATACAATTATTTGCTACTGATAATTTTCTGCTCAATGATGAGCTTGTTTTTATTGTGTAGAAGAATAAATGCACTTCTTGTCTTTGCACCAAATCAAAGTAAAATGCATGTCTGTGATAAAAGCATTGCTCAGCAACTGTGATCTTGCCACTAGTCTGATGGTCCTTTTCTCTCCAGCAAGGCAGATATTCAAGACAGACAGTGCATTGATCCTCAACACAGTATCAAACCAGGTTACAGCCATTTCACAAGCTGATAGCAGTAATCTTGTATAAGTTTCTGTCTACACATCTTTGAACTTTCACACTCAAACTTTTAAAAGCACATTGTTACATAAAAACTTTCTATAGTTTAGCTGTCTAATTGATTTTTAATGTTTTGGGGAATCTCTAAGTATAGATAATGTTATGTTAAAATACACACAAAAATAGTTTTATAGCATTTTTTTTAACCTTGTCCTACTTGGTAATTCAATGGCTAGCTTCCAACATGGTAATATACCTCTTCTCAGATAAGAAATAATCTAATTAGAAAAACTCAGAGTTTAAGGGATTATCTGAAAAATTTAATCACAGTTTTAGGAAAAAAGATATGCTGGGCATCAAATTCACCTGTTCATTATTAGAAAACTGAGAAAGAGTAAGTGAATGTTTATATAAAAAAAAAAGAGTCAAAACTAGAATTATATGTGCTAAAGATGTTGAAATAACCTTTTTTGATATTCTTCACATAAACTTTCAGGTTAAGCATGTGTTAAATTTAAATTTATTTTATAAAACTAACATGAATTCCATTAATTGATTATAATTTAATGATACATGTCAATTTATATGATTAAAGTATTATTTAAAAAAGAAGAATGGAGTGATTGAACTCATTTTAATCTGAACAATTAACTTATTCCAGTTCTAATTTTTTTTCAAAATTTCCCTCTCTTTGACAACTTCACATGAAAAGCACTTCTCTGTCCAGCAAATTAATCTATCTGAAAACATAATAGATCCTTTCTTTAAAATAAAAAATCTGACCTTGAACCATTAGCAGGTCCAAAATTCCCTTATTTGTGTGTAAAAGTGGTTCCAGAGTTTCAGTTTACTTTTCCTTTGAAAATAATATGCTATATAATAAATACATAGCTATCTTGTAAATCTCTGAAATATCCTAAAAAACCAAACTCAGGGAAATAAAGAAAACATTGATGGCATACAGCATTTTTGGGACACAAAATTGTGCTTTAACTAAGAGAAAATTCATAAAAATCAGAGTGAAAAAGAACAATCAGAGTAAAAACATTTCCCAAGATAATAAACCATTAGTAATTTAAGAAAATACAGGAATTTAAAGATAAATTTTATTTGATCAGTAAAACTAATTTCAGCAAGACTGAACTATCTGAAAACACCAGTCATCTGAAACATAAACAAAAACAAAACCTATGCAAAAGCTTTTGCTAAGGATCCAAAAAGATACATAAAACCATGCATTTACAAAAATGTTTTTTTATACATATAAGAACCTTACATTTCCCTGCAGAATCTATTTATTCTCCTTTTGCATTTAATTCTAATAAGCTTGGTAGTATCACTTGCAAAAAATAAAAAATAAATAAAGAAGTTTCTGTATATTACTAGTACCACTAAATGTCAACTGATAGCTTGGTAAGAAAAGGCAAAAAATTAAAAATCAATTAATTAAATTAATTAATTGATCACAGTCAATATATAAATTACTTGAACCAAATTTGTAACTGTAGAGATGGTGAAAACTAGTTGCTTTCTGAAGGTTGATTCCTTTGGGATTTCTTGACAAATTGGATCTGTGATATGAGGGAAAAATAGAGTCAAGAATGGCGCTCCTAATTCTTTATTCCTAACCCTGGAAGGAGAGAGTTAAAACCAAATAACATAGGGATAAAAAATATTGTCTGAGGTTAACAAGAAGAGCGAGTAGATAAATAAGAGGAAGACGGACAAGGAATGAGTTCAGGATTAGAGAATATTCATTTGTTCCTTCTAACCACGACTTTAGATCATCAATAAAATATTAAATGATATTGTTATATATGGTTTCTCATTATGCGTGCACTTATATGAATTAATCTGATTTTGACAGAAAGATAGAAATATATAAAGGTAAACTTTAAATAATGTAGGCTATACTGCCTGACATTCTAGTAAATGAGCCTATATTCAAAAGTAAAGGTTATATGAAAGAGCTAAATTTGCTATTCCTTCAATCAGTTATATTTGTCCTTGTCTCTTGCATCTCCTGCAGTACGCATTTCTCATGATGTGCTTTTAATTTTTGTTTTCTTCATATCATGAACCTTCAATATAAGCCAAAGTACCTACAAGCCACTTCAACTTGACATAATGGATAGATAATAAATTATTATTTAATAGGAATATATATTTGGTCCTGTATATTGTATTTGCTCTTCAATTTAATACACTTTGAAGAATAGTTTTGACCATGCTAATTTTTTCTTTGTAACTTTTTACCATACAAAGAAGTTTGATATAAAATGAGACTCTATAGTACACATTTTTAAAGGCAAGAAAATCTTTGAAGATTTTTAAATAAAATTATACAACAACAGGGTTCAGTTTTCAAAGATTTGGTGTTACATAGTGAAAAAACTCAGCTATTTCTGAATTTTCAATTACTGACTTTTACCTACATGTTCATCATTATAGTGAAAATATATGTTTTCTAACCTTTACAATATGAATCATAAGTAGGTAGGATGAGGCAATCAGAATATCTTTTTTTAATTTTATATTAGGGTTCCTTTCTTTTATAGTTTTAATTTCTAATTTCTCTTATGGCTGCAAATTTATAAAAGTATTTTCCAGTTATTTCTCTCTCATTCTTTTTAAAATAAATGATTGGCATTTTTAGTGGTCACCTTTCTCTTCAGTCCAATTGATCTCAAGTTTCTTACAGCATTTTGAAAATACATAATTATATACAGATCAGAAAAAAGGGAAAGACAAAAATAGTATCATTGCTATAATGTAGGAGTTTGAATGATGTTACATCAGGCTTTATAATGGCAATTTATTTTATAAAATTTTTAAAGGATAAAATTCACTTTAACACTATTCAAACAAAATTTGCTGAGAGCAGATTGTGGCTAAGGAAATTAGTAGCTTTTGCTAAAAACAAAACAAACAAAAAACACATTTCTCTTGTCTTCTTAATGATTAAGATCCAACTCAAATGCACAGACATGGCAGTTACAAGGCAGATGAAGACCAAATCTGAAAAATACTAAGAAAGAGTTTGGAGATTATGAAGGCATTGATCTGTGAATAGGTTATGTGGTATGCTAGATTTACAAATACTAGATTCAGAAACTAACATATATTGTTTCTACAAAAGCCAAATTAAGAAAAATAAATACAGATTATTTTTAAATAACTAAAATAGTTTGTTAGATTTTCTATATTGAGATCCATGGTGGTGAGAGTGATTTTATTATCACAATTAAACTACAAATGAGAAAACATAGTGGCCATCTGGGCATTTTTGAAAAGTAGCAAAAATGAAGCAGGTCTTATATCATTTCCTTGACCTATTAACTGGGTTGTGCATCGTGTTATAAGGCTAAGCAGTTCTCAAACAGTGCTCCTGCCCAGGTATGGAGAAAAAACAAAATGTTCACCATAGCCAATTTTTTCAAATATTTCTACCAAGCCATCCTCCTGACCTCTGGCCCCCCCTCATAAATTTTTGCCCAAAACACTTTCAATTACTGGTACTCCACCAAATTATGCAAATTCTTTATGCAAGATCATTATGCATTTTCTTAACATGCTTAATTCTGTGCATAGAATGTTCTTTCTACCTTCCTCCAGAGTAGATATTCATTGCTTTATTTTATTTTATTTTATTTTATTTTTCTTGTCCAGCATCCATCCAATTCTCTCTGGAAACCAACTTTAATTTTCCATTGGGAAATAATGCCTCCCTCTCTTTATCCATATGACTCAGGTGTAGTTAACCAAGTCCTTCATATACACCCCACCCAAAGGCTAAGTGTGAACATGTGCTCCAAGATCTCTATTCCATTCCTCTGTTGAGTAGGAAAGAAATGGATATTTATTAAATTCACACCAGTAAGCATCAAGCTCAGAGCTTTTATAATGGAAAGAAAACATGCTCTGGAGCTGATCAGGATCAGCTGGGATGGTAAGCTGGGTTGTTGATGTCTATCTAACTCCACAGGAGAGAGCTTTCCAAAAAAAATTAAGCCAGTAAGAAAAGAAAACTCAGGAAAGCTGGGATGGCTCAGCAGGTGAAGTACTCGCTTTGAAGCCCCGAGGACTGAGGATCGAATCCCAGCCCTGGCCCATGCGGACCCACATGCTGAACTGGGGTGTGTCCCCAGTTCAGTTCTTGCCGGGACCTATGTGGGAGGCTCCCAGCCCAGTTCCTGCCCTGCGCAGCCCCACGCCCACCTGTGGAGTGAAACTATATGGAACACTAATGCTGTCAACTATGGAGACTGCTCTGGGTCCTCCCCCTTCTCTCTGTCTCTCTCTGTCTCTGTTTCTCTCTGTCAAAAATCAATAAAATAAATCTTTTTTAAAAAACAAAGAAAAGAAGAGAAAACTAAAGGAAAAAAATATATGGAAAAGAATACGTTTTTGTTATATGATTTCTTTCAAAGTCAATTTTATTCTTGCGTTTGACATTTGTGCAAACCAACACAGTTCCCTTCTTATTTAATCAGGGTACATTTCAAAGTGTTGCCACTTGTACCCAATTCATTTATCTGATTGAACTTGAAGTTTATAAGCTCAGAAAATTTTTTTTGACTGCTCAGTCTAGTTTAGGAGACTATGGCTCCCCCCCTCACCCCCACAACACACCCCAAACCCTTCATATTCATTACACAACTATCCTTACTGAAGTAATTCTTTGACTTCCCAGCTATATTGTAAGCTCCATGAGGGTGGAGAAGTCATCTTATTTAACTGTATTTTCTTTATCCTAGAACAGAATTTGGAAATTGATAAACATTGGATGTTTAAATGAATGAAATGAAGGAGTTATGGAGAGACATCAAAACCAACTTACAGATGAGATACAGTGATCCAAGATGTGATCTTAAGAAGCACGTGAAATCTCAGAGGAGTTTTTGAAAGTTAATGAGATGTGTCCTGTATTAGCTGAGAGAGATTGCTAAGCCTGTAGAATTCATTGTCAGGGATATTTTCATGAAGGTTACTGAGTAAGAAACTAAAATTGGTCAGCTAGAAGATCAGATTTAGAAATTGTAAAGAAATAGTGTAATATTTAAAAGACTGCATTTATAACTGAAAGAATTATTGATATAATAACTTTGTGACTCTCAATTTACAAAGTTCAAGTTCTATCTTTAATCAATCCATACAGTAACAAAAAGTACTTGATACTCAAATGGGGGAGGGTGTCTAGTAGGCATGGGAACTTTTCTTCCCCCTTTCTGCTATTTTAGTTGCTTGAAATTGTTCTCCTCTCTTCCTTAATTTCTCATTTCTCCTAAAATGCTCAAAGGCCTCGAGTCCCAAGGTCCTATCCGTTTGGGTTGCTTTTTTTCTGTGGCAGGATTTGTAATTAAAAAACAAAACAAAACAAAAACCTAGGCAACTCCTCTTTCCTCTTCATACTCAGACTGTCCTGTTTACAAATAAAGTTGAACACCTTTTCAACGGTATGTGTGACACTTCCATACGCCTTTCTGTAAAATCCTCATCGTTTATTTGGCCTACTTTTCTATTTGTTTATATTTGTTATTCTTTTTACTTATACCAATGTTTACATTAAGTCTTATTGGATTCTAATGCTGCATATATCTTCTCTCAATTTGTGATTTGTAGCTTGCCCAAACCCCAATCACCACTTTCTTTATATATCTCTTAATGAAGATAAGGCTTAAACTTAAAAGATTTGAATTTATCAGTCTTTTTTTATGGTTTATGATCACAAAACTATTTTTTCATATTGTTTTCTAGAAGTTTTATAGCTTAAACTTTTATTTGGCACTGGTCTATGTATAGTGTTTGGTAGTCCCCCCCCCCAAAAACAAAAAAATTTTTTATGAAAGTAAATGCTAAATGTGGCTAAACAGCTAATCATGATGTTCCCACATCACTATTGAGCTGTCCACTTATCCTCCGGTGTTCTACAATACCAGCCCCATCATTTACACATTTTCATGTTAGTGCTCAGAGCTTTGTAATAACTTTTGATATGTGGCAAGGAAGCCCCCATCCCACCCAACCTTGTTCTCCAAAAATATCTGAACTATTCTTGTCCCTTCATTTTTCTATGTCAACGAAGGACCCTGCTTGCCAAATAATATAAACAAATACTATGAAAATAATAAAAATAGGGGAAGCCGGGATGGCTCAGTGGGTTAAGCGCTCACTTTGCAGCGCCGAGGACCAGGGATCGAATCCCGGCCCCGGCCCGTGCAGACCCATATGCTAAACTGGGAGCTCCCCCAGTTCAGTTCTCTCTCTGTCTCTGTTTCTGTATCTCTCTCTCTCTCTCTGTCAAAAATAAATAAATAAAAATATATTAAAAAAATAATAATAAAAATAAAATTGAAACTGTTACCGTTAATGAATTGATCATATAACTTATGAAATACATGACAACTATAATATTAAGACTTACAGTTTAAGAACACAGAGTTTTTTCTTAATACCTAGATATCATTACTTTTTAATGATTTTCTCCAAAAGTCTGTCTCATTGGTTTTATTTGGCATTCTAGAAGGCAGGTAATTCTTAAATTTGGAGAGATCACCTGTTCCACTTTTCCTTCCTTATTTTTAGCTTGTATGTTGTTGCTGGACCAGTCTATGCAGGGACTTTTCTTTTTGCTAAAATTCTCAGATGCTGCTTCTTCATTATCAAAGGTGCAGGTGGTTTACATCTCTGTCTGGGAGCTGTTCTCTGTTTCTACTGCAGTGGCTTCTGCTAAAATAAACGTCATGGTGTTTAATGTGACCCATTCCTTTCTCTAATAAATGTAAGACTAAAGTCTTGCCTTTCTGAAAATCATTGAGTGATTTTATGGCATTTTTCTCAACTCTGAGAAACACTTGATGTTGCATACTACACAGTGCCTTCCTTTAGGGAAAACCATGAAATGGCAATAACATGGCCTAGCAGAGAGGTCTAGCCTCTATAATGGCAAATGTGAATTACAGTAAATTCTTTAGATGAATGCAGTTATTTATTCTGAAAAACTGTTAATTGGATATGGATTAACAAAGTACAACCTGGCTGATTCCTGTAGACTTTGACAGATGAAGGAATAAAAATGTTTTTTATTGACAGATCCTCAATATATGAATAATTGGCAATTCTGAAATCTTTAAACATGCTTAAAGATAATATCTTCGCTTTTATTTTATTTTTTAAGAGTTATTTTATTGTTTTTGACAGACAAAGAGAGACAGTGACAGACAGAGACAGAGAGAAGGGGGCGGGCCCAGAGCAGTATCCATAGCTGTGCCTCATCAGTTTTCAACATGGTTTCATTTCGCACAGTTGGGCAGGGGCTGAGTAGAGCAGAATCAGGCTGGGGCCTCCCATATGGGAGGCATGCCCCTCTAGTCAGGGGCTGAATGAACCACGAGGTGAGAACCAAACAGAGGGCCTCCTGCATGGGAAACATACCCCAGTTCAGCATATGGGTCCACATTGGTCGAGGCCAGAATTTGATCCTTGGACCCTGGGGCTGCAATGCAAGTGCTTAACCTGATGAGCCATTCTGGCTTCCCCAGTGTCTTCTCTTTTAGAGGCCAAAAATTTCTTTAAAATTTTAGACTCAAACAAACTTGAAAGGATACACACACATACACACACACACATTCACAACACAATTTTACAAACAATGGGTATAAAGTGCTACATTGAAAAACTAGTTTTATTCTCTTATACACCTAAATACGTAAAGGCAGAACAAAAATATGTTCAGTAATAAGCAGCATACTCATATATACCAATATTAATGAACTATTAATGAATAGTCTCTACAGTTTTCTACAAGGTGTATCCCCCTAAATCTTTCTGTTTAAAACAGCTCACTGTCTAAAATATGATAAAACCTAGAATTTATTTTCAACTATCTTCTAGAGTCCACTAAAATATACCCCTAACTCACCTTC
Organism: Craseonycteris thonglongyai; assembly: GCA_004027555.1. Taxonomy (NCBI): domain Eukaryota; kingdom Metazoa; phylum Chordata; class Mammalia; order Chiroptera; family Craseonycteridae; genus Craseonycteris; species Craseonycteris thonglongyai. The sequence goes on along the minus strand of PVKE010028982.1, from coordinate 2,701 downwards.
TGAATTTTACTTCCCATTGCTCACCTTAAACATTCTAGTAAAAATAAATAAATATTTAAATCTGGTATTCTTCCCTTGCCATTGTACAGGCTGTTTTACCCAATTGAGAAATGTTTTTTCTGTGTTTGAATTTCAAAATTATACTTATCATTCAAGGCTAAATTAAGATGCTGTATCAATCTTAATTTTTTTCTTAATCCTTCCAGATAGAATAAAAATCCCTTTCTTCCTCTAAACTCCCATAATACTTCATATATCATCACATTTTGCATAGTTATTTACAGATGTTTATCCTCACTTGAAAGATGCAAAATGTTAAAGGATAGAGGCTGTCTTTAATTAAATTTTCTATGATCGGAAGGGCAAATAGTAAGTCCTTAATATATATTCATTGATGGAATAAGGGCAAAGAAACAAATGGATACATAAATAGTTTGCCTTAATGATAATATGACAAAACAAAAAACAAAATAACAAACACAAATCCAGTAGTGACATTAATGACATACTAATATCATGGTTTGCTGCATAGAAACCTTTTAGATTGTTAGAAGCAATAACTCCAGATTCAGTAATATGCAAAAAAATTATAATTTTTCAAATCAGAGATGTTGACTAAACCTTCACCAGCACAATTATAACTTTTCCACTTAATAGGCACTCTTTTTTTTTATCTGTAAGTTCACTTTTAACAGCTGTTATGCCTGATTCTGTCACCACACCTATCAAAAATAAAAATCTTGCAACAGGCCCCTGCTCTTCAGCTGTGCTAGTGTTTCCTCCTCATTAAAAATCTGCAAAGCCAACTCAAAGTGAATCCACCCACAGCCAGCTCAAACCAAACTGTGGAGAAGAGACTGATCTTAGTTACTCAGAACCCTGGGATGTTGTGCCTCTGCCTTCCATACAAGATGCTGTCATGGAGAGGCTTGTCTGGGAGCTTAGTTGGTAAGCCACGATGGCAATCAATCCCTGTGGTAATGAGGGCTCATGTTGCTCTTACAAGGTCATTGCAAATAAATAAACTACAAAATTAATTGGTTGCAGTTTATGAAGACCATGCAACTGAGGAGGTACTTTGCCAACTAACTCATGTAAAGTGGACCCATGGTTCTACACTATCTCCAAGAAATAAATTTTTTACAACCAGATGGGGCTTGATTCATGGTGGCTTGATTATTGGTCTTCACAGTGATCTGCTGTGATATAGAAAGGCCCAGGGTAAGAAGTCAAAGCAATCTAGATTGTTTGAGAAGTGAGGATGATTTACTATTATTAGAGCTCCAGGCAAAGTGTCTTATTTTGTGATTCTATGTCTCTCACCCACACCCTAGAGATCTGATAACTAAAGCCCTTTTATGCTCAGAGCTCTGAGCTAGCTCTTATTTAAAAAGAGCAGTATCAGCAATTCAAAGTGCATTCCAATTTTAAAACACTTCTGCTTAAAGGATACTTTTTCTTAATATACATTACTTTATCCATATAATTCACCCTGTGTCTTTTGGCATGCTTGGAAATAACCAGTTTCTTCAAGTTTCAAAAGGCCTGCATTTATTCTTCCATTTAATCACAACAGACCTGACCTTCTTCACTAAAAAAATCCAAGAGAATAAATCAGAGATTGAACTTTCTACAAAATACTTTAATCACAAAAAAATTAGCACACATTTGCAAAAACCTCCTATGCAGTTAAATGGCAAAAACATAAAATATATAATTGCTGACAGCTATTCTCATTTTATGAGGTTATGGGAATAAAGCTGAACAAAGCTAAGAAAATAATAAAATGTTTTGCATAACAGCCATCTACACATTTGTATTACATTTTAGATTAGAAATGTATCTTGGGAATATTCATCAAAATCTGGTACATGTTCAATGTTCTCAAAGACAGTTAAGAACCGTCCAAAGGATGCTCAGACAGTTAAGTATCAAGATCCTTTCATCTGGCTTATCAACAGGCCTGAAAGTGCCAGATTAGCTGGTAGCATGAGAATAGAAATAGGAAATGGGGAAATATTGTACGTCTTGGGTCAGTCTGGACCATTAGCTGTCTAGGACATGTGTAAGACAGTCAAGCTATCATTTTAGGATGATGCCTTCCCATCCTCACCCTTCTATAAGGAGTCTGGAGAGAGTATGACTTACCAGAGTTAAAAGTAAAAAAATATAAATTGTGTATTTCAAATGAATATATATCAAGAAATAAATCCAGGACAGAAAACAAAGAAAGAATAAGCAAATAGATATATCTCAAATATGACATATTTTAGAAGGAATTGCTGCTAATGCTGACAGGTACACTTCTTGAGTAATTACTTCTTCAAGAACATATGGAAATGAAAATTTTTAACATGCATATAAATATCTTAAAACCAGAAAGTATTTAACAGTTTGATTTAAAATATTGAAGACTGGTAAGGTGGCTAAAATATTTTAATCAATTTGTATAGCATTTATAATTTTAAACACATATTTGCAGATGGTAATTTCTGAGATAAGTAACTTCCAAATTTTATTGGCATATTTTTATAGTTATAGGTCTATATTATCATTAGATAATAATACTTACTATATAAGTACTATATGATATATAAATAAAATTTGTATTTTCTCTTCATAATACAGCTACATTTGTACAAAATAATAACTTGTTTTTCTTCATAGGAATTGTGTTTTACTTGTGACTGTTTCAGGTATA
>PVKE010028981.1:0-20560 GCA_004027555.1 Craseonycteris thonglongyai | reverse complement strand
TCCAATACATTTTAAAGATTTATTTTTATTGTTTTTGACAGAGAGAGAGAGATAGATACAGAGACAGAGAGAAGGGAGAGGGCCCAGAACAGTCTCCATAGTTGCACATCATTTGTTTTTCCACATAGTTTGATTCCACAGGTGGGCGCGGGGCTGCACAGGGCAGGAACTGGGCCAGGGTCTCACCCTGGCAAGAACCGAACTGAGGGCACTCCCCAGTTCAGCATATGGGTCCACACAGGCTGGGGCTGGGACTCAATCCTTGGTCCCTGGGGCTGCAAAGTGAGTGCTCAACCCACTGAGCCATCCTGGCTTCCCTTTAAAGAAATCTTTTTTTTTTTTTTTTTGGTTTTGATAGAGAGACAGAGACAGAGACAGAGACAGAGAGAGAGAGAGAGAGAGAGAGAGAGAGAACTGAACTGGGGGAACTCCCCAGTTCAGCATATGGGTCCGCATGGGCCGGGGACGGGATTTGATCCTCGGTCCCCAGCACTGCAAAGTGAGCGCTCAACCTACTGAGCCATTCTGGCTTCCTATAGGCCTTTTAAATATACTATTTATTGGATTTAGAAAGTTGTCTTTCATAGAATTACCATATGACCCAGAAATCCCTCTCCTGGGTATCTGTCCAAAAGCCTTGAAAACCTTAGTCTGCAAAGATATATGTACCCCAGTTATATGTACATGTATATGTACCCCAGATATATGTATCGCAGCACTGTTCACAGTGGCCAAGTCATGGAAACAACCAAATTGTCTTTGGATAGACAACTAGAGAAAGAAGATGTGGTACGTACACACAATGGAACACTACTCAGCGATAACAAAAGCTGAAACACTGCCATTTGCAACAACATGCATAGCACTTGGGATCATCATGCTATAAGCAAAGTAAGCCAGACTGAGAAGACCAAGAGCTGCATGACTTCAGTCATAGGTGCAATATAAACCTGAAAGCCACGAAGCCATGAGCACTCATGGACACAGTCAATTGTTTAGCAGTTACCTGAGAATAAGTGAGTTGGGGGGAGGGGAAGGGTAGAAAGGGGGAGTCAAATTATGGTGATGGAAAGAGAACTGACTCTGGGTAGTGAGAACATTATGCAACACATAGATGATGTAGTGTAGAATTGTATACATGGAACCTATGTAATTTTTACTAACCAATGTCACCCCAATAAATTTAACAATGAGAAAAAGAATACTGTCTTTCTAATTTGCTTAGAGAGTTTATCATGAATGAATACTTTTTTCTAATACTTTTTATGCATCTACTAAAATACTTACATGAGTATGATTTTTCTCCTTTTTTTTAATTAATTTTATAAATTACATTGATCTGTAGATGTCAATTCAACCTTGTATTCTTGGAGGAATAAATTCCATTTGATCATGATAGCTTATTGCTGGACTTAACGTGCTAGCATTTTTTGAGAATTATTCATTAGGAGGTCAACAATTTTCTTACGTCTTTGTCAAATTTTAATGAGTTATACAGTACTAGTCTGAATATGAGATGGATGCATTAATCTGTCCTTTATTTTTTAAAATAATTTGTATGTGTTAGTATTATTTTTTCTTTAAATGTTTGCTAGAATTCATCCATTAAATCATTTCATCTTGCAACATTCTTTATGGTAAGATTTTAAAGTTTTGCATTCAACTGACAACACTTTCGTGTATAATACTGTTCATATCGTTTTTTTATTTTCAACTTGCTTAGTTTTAGTAGGCTGCGTTAAAAAAAAACTTGGCTATTTAAATTATTACATTTTCTTTTTTTTTTATTGTTATATTTATTGGGGTAACATTAGTTGGTAAAAACTACATAGGTTCCAGGGATACAATTCTACATTATGTTATTACATTTCTTGGCACTAAGTATTTGCTAATATTTTTTCAATATCTTTCTGATGTTTGTAGGATCTATAAAGATAATCCCCTCTTTCATTCCTGATATTGATTACTTTTGTTTTCTCTCTCTTTCTCTCACTAGGAGATTATCAATTTTATTAATCTTTTCAAATAGCCACATTTAAGATTTTTAAATTTCTGGGTTTTGTTTGTTTTCTATCTCAATGGTTCCTGCTCTTTGTGCAAAACTACTAATCAAGAAAACTCCAATGGGGAAGCCAGGATGGCTCTGTGGGTTAAGCGCTCACTTTGCAGCGCCGGGGACCAGGGATCGAATCCCGGCCCCGGCCCGTGCAGAACCATATGCTGAACTGGGAGCTCCCCCAGTTCAGTTCTCTTTCTGTCTTGTACCTCTCTCTCTCTCTCTCTCTCTCTCTTGCTCTCTCGCTCTCTCTGTCAAAAATAAATAAAAATATATTAAAAAGAAGTTATAAAAAAAACAACAAAAAAAACTTTTAAGAAAACTCCAATGCAGTAGATTTATAAAGAACAGCTTTATTTTCATCTTTCTATATATTTAATTAATATTTTCCTTGTTTCCTAAGACGAACATTTAAATAATTGATTTTAAACTTTCTCCTTTGGTAATAGAGACATTTAAAGCTTTAAATGTCTTCCTCTAAGCACTGCTTTAGCTGCACCTACCGGTAACAAATTTTGACATTTTAAATTATTATTCAGTTGAAAATATTTCCTAGTGTTTCGTTGTTATTTTTTTTAATCAAAAATTATTTAGAACTCTCATATATCTGGATTGTTTCTTTCCCTATTAATATCTGGGCCTTTTGTATTCCCTTTGTCCCCACTGTCCCCGTCCTGTTCAGTTTGGATTCAATGCCCTGGGGTTAGGCCTCACTGCTGAGCTTTGCCTTGGAAGCGAGTTCCTCTGTTAGTTTCATTTTCAGGGCCCAGGTGGCTCCAGCACTGTCAAACCCTATACGTTTGCTGTTTTCTAGAATGCACACCCGAATGGGATCTTGTGGGACTCCCATGTTTAGTGACTATTCTCAGATCAACGCACCGTATTTCTGGTGATTGCCTAATGGTGACTTAAAGGCTGTCAGAAGCCCAGTTGCCTTACCTCTGTTTCATCCTTTATTCTGCAGTCTTGAAGCTTTGAATAGTTAGTTCTCACTTGTGTTTGCAGTTTGTGAGTTCACCTTGTCATGCAGTTTTATGGTAGATGCTGCCTATAGGTATTTGATTTTGGTAGCCTAACTGTTCTGTCTGTTCATCTGAGAGATTCAGAAAAATAACAAAATATGTCGCCTCCTCTCTCTACCTGGGATTCTTTCTTTCCCACTGGTTTTTGAGCAGGAACCAGGTCATATGTTTCTTTCACAACCAGAATGCCATATGCCACAGTGTTCATTACGCACAAAAAAGATTATCTGATACTTGCTGACTGATGACAGTTTATTGATTAGTTTTCTATTATTATATAACAAAACCATAAACTTCGTGGCTTACAACCACACATGTTAGAATCTCAGAAGTTTGGGTACAGTTTAGGTAGATTCTCATTTTCAGAATCTTTACCACACTGCCAACCCAGGTGTCATTCAGGGCTGCAGACTCATAAGAGGCTTCATGGTGGCAAGACCCGCTTCCAAGCCCCCTCAGGCTGTTGGCAGAAGTCATTTGTAGGACTGAGGCCCTGGTTTTCTTACAGGGTCCCTGACAGGGGCTGCTCTAAGCTCCAGAGGCTGCCCACGGCACCTTCCCACATGGCCCTCTCTACGGGCTCTGTCACATCATGGCAGCTCACTAAAAAGCCAGCAACAAAGACATTCTCTGATGCATACTAGAAAGATCAATACCCTGATTCATACCTTAGTCTGCTGACCCAGGATTCTAAGCTATTCACTTCTATGTCCGACAGGACTGCTGACGAAGCCACACCCTATGGCTCTCTCTGCTTTAAGCACACAAAAGCTTAACTTTATCACTCTGTCCTTAGTGACAAGGAAAGTAGTCCTTGACCAGTCCAGGAAGAAAAGCAATGCAAGCAGCTTAGTGGAAATGACAGAATGAGGAATAAGCCCTGGGGTGAGGCCTACAATCCAGAAGTTGATTCAAGGTCTTAGGAGAACAAGGGAAGCCCAAAGTCCAGACTGGCCTTTCAAGCTGAGTGTGCCTTTGTTAGATAACTGTCACAGACCCTACATAGCTCCAAGTTCCTGTATCCATTAAGTGAATTCTGTCTGGTTGTGGCTTTGAAGCTGAGTTTATTTAGGACAAGGCAGATAACTGGATTCCAGAGATGAGCCACTCTAATCTTATGTCAGTCTCCTGCCTGACTATATGACTGGCTGGCTGGGTTTTTTTTTTTTTGTTCCTCAGCCAGCAGTGATGCCACGTAATTGCTGCCTTTGAGTCATTCTTGATAGTGACATTACACTTTCAGGAACTGTGTTTTTCAGCTGTGATGTACAAGACTGATAAAATATGCATGCTCAGCACACTGCCATGAGCTATCTCAGTGATGTGTGCTACACCCACGTGTCACCCTCATCTTTCTTTCCCCTTTAAGAATGCATCCAGGAATGCAAAGAGTAAGGGTGACGTGGCTAGAGCTATCCACTTGGATAAAACTCTCTGAGCCTCAGCATCCACAAGTGTAAAATGTAATTGAAATATATATGCTTTGAGGTGAGGTGGGGTCATAGCATACTTGGTCAGAGCAAACATTTACCTCAACTTCTCCACAACACTCAACAGTACAGAGACTAGTTCAGATTCTTGACTTGCAAACAATGAGTTACTAACCATAAAATACTTGTATCATCATTGTCATCCTATTATTACCATTACTATTGTTAATAACAACAATAGTAATAACAGTTGCTGTAGATTGAATGTTTTTACTACATGCCAACCAAGCACAATGCAAAATGAGATTGATCTCATAGCTCATTCATTCCTCAAAACAACCCTATGAAATTAGACTTGGTGACGTTATGTTTTATGACTGCTCTGGCTTAGAGGAATAGGTCCATGGTGCCTATAATGGGAAAGCCATGTAGAGACCCAGAGTCCTCCAGCCTTCCCAGCCTCCCCCAGCCCCTACTATCCAGCATGCTCATCATCTGCTGCTGGTACTGGGAAGCTGCATGAGCAGTGAATGCCATGCAATCTCCAGCTTCCATGACCATGAAAAGAATTGTGTGTTCTGAGGAGCTGCACTAATCATCCTACCGTTTGATGTCCAGGAGAGACAGCCCAGCCTCAGCAGCTAGCAAGAATACTATTGCTTAATAGTCATCCAGTAGAAGTGATGTCTATCTGGCCTCAACCTTTGCAGTATTCATGTGACATATTTCACATGACCCACAATACTGAGCTGCTCTCCTTTTTTGTGATGAGATTGGGCTTATAGACACTTGGAGCCAGGGCAGTGGTAACATGTAGCCACATTCACCCTTAGGGTTGTTTTGTGGAATGAAGGAGCCATGCGATATGAGGGAGAACCCCCATCCCCAATGGAGCTTGTTCTTTTCAGGGGTCTCCAAACTTTTCAGCCCGCGGGCCGCATTAACTATCAAACAATAGTTTGGGAGCCGACTACACACTTGAGGTCCAAATAAAAAAGAATCAAAACATAGATGTTGTTTTTAATTATTTAGTTAATATTATTTTATTCAGATAAAAAGGTCTCCAGGGGCCGGATGAGAGGGCCTCGTGGGCCGCATCCGGCCTGTGGGCCATAGTTTGGAGACCCCTGTTCTAGGTCAAACAATCAACCAAAGTTTTATCTGGAAGTTTTGAGAAGGATGTGTCATGGTTTGTCACATGAGCCCCATGCCCTACCCTCCCTATTTACTCAATCTCATCCCCAGTGACTTTTTTTGGTTGCTGTTTTCCTGGATAAAAAAATATCCTCAAAGGGAAATGTTTTGCCAATGTGGAAGAGAAGAAACAAATAGCAGAAGCACTAAAAGGCATCAAAATAAGTGTTCAAAAACTCATCGTGAGCAGTGGAAAAAGTGTCTCGATGGGTGTATTGCATCAAATGGAGAGTACTTTCAAGGTGACAAGTTTAAACACACAAGAATAAATATACATTTTTTTATTAATAAGTTCTGGATTTTTCAGCCCCCCCCATATATTCTATTGAACACACTCAATACTTATCCATTGCCATTATTAGTGAATAATAATTACAACAAAAAATGTTATGTAGGCATTGGTACTATATTATTAGTAACGTATTACCAACACTCTTCACAAATGATCATGACAAAGAGCACATCACCACACTGTTTAAGAAGTCTTGCCCCAGACAATGGAGGCAGTGTGACAGATATCCTGAGGGGAATTTGTGGTTGGATTGGGCCTAGTCTTAGACAGCATTACTGGGTGCTGCCTCGGAGGAGATGCTCCTGACTTTAGCATCAGCCAGCCAGGAAGACACTGATAAACTGGCCACAGCTGTGTAGAAACGAGGTCCTGAGGAAGCAGCCAGACGCAATATGATGGCAGACAACAAACATTGTATCTCATTGGCACCCAGCAAGGGTATTGACAGTGCCATGCTAGAGCTAAATGTTCTTGCTTTCCAGGTCATTCCAGCCAGAATAAAACTCTTAAAATCACTAGTACCTCACAGTTCTTATTTTGTTTTGTTTTCAGTGTGTCTAGATTTCTTAATAAGATATGGCCATTTTACTTCTCTCTCCAGAGTTGTGCTAAGTCATGGAGAGATTCACTCATTTGCTCACCTTTTCAGTCGATGATGAGCCCATTTTCTTACCCGAGGCATAGGGTCTTTGAGTCTTCAAGCTTGGAAAACTCCTGTGAGTCCACCAGTCTGAGGCTAATAGAACTATTTGCAAGGATGGAAATGGCCTATAGCTACACTGTCTAGTGTGGTGGCCACTAACAGGCAGGTGTTAAGCTCTTCAAATGTGGCTAGTGTGACTGAGAAACTCAATTTTCTATTTTATTAAATTTTACTTAAATGTTTTTAAAAATGTTTTTTGTTTTAATTAAAGTTGGCATGTAATTCATATTAGTTTCAGGGGCACAACATAGTGATTAGAAGTTTATATATCTTATGGAGTGATCATCTGATAAATATACGTAGTACCCACCTGACAGCATACGAGTACATAGTTATTACAATGTTATGCACTACATTCCCTGTGCTATACTCTACATACCCATGATTATTCTATAACTATCGATTTGTACGTCTTAATTCCTTCCCTCATTCAACGCCCCCCAATACCTCAACCCTCCTTTCATTGGCAACCATCAAAATGTTGTCTGTATTTGTGAGATTGTTGCTGCTCTGTTTGTTCTTTTATTTTGTTGTTTAGAATCCACATATAAGTGAAATAATATGGTATTTGTCATTCTTTCTCTGACTCATTTTACTCAGCATAATACCCTCTAGGTCTGTCCATGTTGTTGAAGGTGGCCAAATTGCATTCATTTTTATGGCTGAGTAATATTCCGTTGTATTATATACTACTTCTTTTTTATCCATCCATTTATTGATGGACACTTAGGTTTCTTTCATATCTTGGCTATTATAAACAATGATGCGATGAGCATAAGGATTCACATGTCCCTTCAAAGAAGTGTTTTGGGTTTCTTTGGTTAAATACTCAGAAGTGAGATTACTTAGTTCTGCTTTGCTTATAATTATAGCCTTGTCTTAAAGTCTATTCTGTCTGGTATAAGTATTGTTACCCCAGCTTTTTAAAATTTTATTTTTATTTTTATAAAATATATATATATTTTTATCCCTTTGCTTTCAGTCTCTGTGTATCTTTTGATGTAAGGCAAGCTTGTCTAATCCAAAGCCTGTAGGCTGGCTGCATGGCTTTGAATGCAGCCTAACACAAATTTGTAAACTTTCTTAAAACATTATAGATTTTTGTTGTTATTTTAAAAAAAAAATTAGCTCATTGCTGTTTGTGTTAGTGTATTTTATGTGTAGCCCAAGACAATTCTTCCAATGTAGCTCAGGGAAGCCAAAGGTTGAACATCCCTGCTCTAAAGTGAGTCTCTTGTAGACATATGTAAGGTTCTTCTTATCCATGTGACCTATGTCTTTTGATTGGAGCATTAATACCTTTACATTTAAAATAATTGTTTATAGATATGTAATTATTTTTATTACATATCATTTTACATATCATATTACACATTACATATCATTTTACATATCATTTATTACATATTACATATCATTTATTACATATTACATATCATTTTACATATTACATTTTTATTGTCATTTTATTATTTATAATTTTTGTTCTTCTTCTTCTTAAAGAAGTCCCTTTAACATTTCTTATAACACTAGCTTAGTCCTGATTAACCACTTTAGCTTTTTCTGGTTTGGGAAGCTCTTTATCTGTTCTTCAATTCCAAATGACAGCTTTTCTGGGTAGAGTACTCCTGGTTATTGGTCCTTGCTTTTCATCACTTTGGATATTTTGTGCTAGTCCCTTCTGACCTGCAAAGTTTCTGTCAAGAAATCAACTGATAGCATTATGGAAGCTCCTTTGTAGGTAACTACTTTTCTCTTGCTCTTGTTAAGATTCTCTCTTTGTCTTGAAGCTTTGGCAGTTTAATTATGATGTGCCTTGGTGTGAGCCAGTTTGGATTCATCTTATTTGGGACTATCTGTGCTTCCTGGGCCTATATGTCTACTTCCTTCCCCAGAATAGGAAAGTTTTCTGTCATTTCTTCAAATAACTTTTTAATTTCTTGCTCTCTCTCTTACACTTGTGGCACCACTACAAATGTTGTTATATTTGATGTTGTCCCAGAGGCCCCTAAAACTATTTTCAGTTTTGGATTTTTCTTTTCTGTTCTGATTGGATTTTTTCTGCTGCCTTATCTTCTAAATCACTGAGTAGATCCTTTACTTTATCTAATCTATTGTTGATTCCCTCTAATGTGTAATGTGTTCTTCATTTCAGTTATTATAGTCTTCATTTTGGCTTTTGTTTGTTTTTGTTTGTTTGTTTGTTTGTTTTCTTTCTCTATTTTTATATTTCCCATCTCTTTAGATAGAACTAAGCTTATCCCTTTGTGGTTGTCAAAAATGTTACTAGAGGGAAACTGAGTGCAGGCTTGTGCTGCCTGCTCTGTTGAGACAATAGACCACCACAGGAGTTGGATCATAGAATAAGCATTTATTGTCAGAAAATCACCTACCTGAGAAGGCAGGGAGTTTCCCCTCTCAAAGACTGCCTATCTTCTCTAACCACACTACCAGACCGGACAACAGAGTTGCTGCTATGGCTCACGGGCTGCTCCCTATAAACCAAACCTCCATGTCCCAAGTGCTGTGCTTTGCTAACCAAACTTCTGCACCCCAAGTACTGCCCTTGGCTAACAAAACCTCTGCGTCCCAAGCACTGTCTCTCCAACCGAACCACTATGTCCCAAGTTCGCTTTGCTCTTTGCTGCTGTGCCTTGTGGATCAAGCCAAGCTGACCCAACCTGACCCAAGTGTCTTTCTGCTCCTCCCATGCCTTGTGGGGCAAGCAAGCTGCCGTGACCCAAATACCTATTTGCAGCTGTGTTGTCTTGCTTCTGCCCTTTGTCTGCTTTATATCCCTGCCTAGAAGGCAATAGCAGGGTCCTTCTTCCCCAATCAATTAAGACCCATTACCAGCAATGACCTCCCCCTATGCTAGCTTGCAACTCTTTGTCAGTTGTGCTCAATTAACACCAATTAAGACAATTGCTTCTCAGCCCTTAGAACCTTTGTCCTGAGGGGAGTGACATTCATCTGGTGCCTTGATTTATAGCTGTTGTGAGTAGCCTCCTTCTATAGCCCCTTCCTTCTTCACCCTATTACATTCCCACTGAGATCATCGAGCATCCTTATAAGTAGTACTTTGAAATCTGTATCTGATAGATTGCTTGTCTTCATTTTATTTAGTTCTTTTTCTGGAACTTTGTTTTAATCTTCCATTTGGGACATGTTTCTTTGTCTCTTTGCTTGCTGCCTTTCTGTTTGTTTCTATGTATTATGTAGAGCTGCTATGTCTACTGGTCTTGGTAAAGAGGCCTTATGTAGTAGGTCTCCAGTGGGGCCCAATGGCACAGTCTCTCTGGTCACCTGGGCCAGGTGCTTCAGGTGCATCCTTTGTGTCGGTTTTGTGTGTCCTCCTATTGTAGTTGAGCCTTGATTGCTGTTGACACATCAATAGAGGGATGGACCCTCAGAAAATTGGTTGTTAAGAGTCATGACTACAGTGGAGGAGCTATTGTGCAGGGTCCTACTCTATGAATCAGGATTCACTTGAGTGGGGCTCTGGTCCCTGCCTGTTCTTCTCTTTGAGTGTGTCATTTGTGGAGGTAGTTGGGTGGTACTTTGGTATGGTCTGAAGCTGGTCACCAGGTGTGTTGATGCTGGGTTCTCTTAGGGGGTGTTCTGTTGCAGGTCAAGATCAGCCACTGCCTGTGCTCTGCACAGGCCACTTGGTATGAACTACATAATGGTCTGCAGATGGTTGCCTCTTATGCTGGGCTTGGAGGTGCCTAAGAAAGGCCCAGCTGTGAACTGAAGCTGGCTGCTGCTAGTGCCAGGCTTGCAGATGCTTAGCAAGAGGCATGCCCTGTACTGAGGCCAGGTGTTACCTGTTTGGGGTTTGTAAAACTATGAGAGATTTTAGAAAAGTCTTCAGCATGAACCAGGCCATTTTTATGGAAAAGCCAATGGAAATGGCTTGGAAGGGCCCGCAAGTTAAGTGGGGCAGGGTCTCAGGGAATCACCAGGGTGGGGCAAATGGTGTTATTTAGATTGATGGAGACTCAGAAATGGTGCCTGTCTGGGAATGCACACTGGGTGGGGAAAGGGCTCAACAATGGAACAATGGCTTCTCCCAGCACTTCTGTCTAGGAGAAAGCTGCCCCACCTGCCCTTTCCCTGAAGCCAGACAATTCAATTTATTGCCATAGGTTCCTGGTGCTTTTGAGCTACTGTTTTAGTACTGAAGCCTGGAGCAAGTGAGATCATGGGCCCCTTAGGAGGGGTCCCTGGGACTCCAGCAGCCCTGTGTCTAACTCAGCCACAATCTTCACTTGTTTTCACAGCCAGAAGTTGTGGGGTCTTCTTTTCCCAGCACTGGAACCCTGGGCTGGGGAGCCTGGTATGGGGCTGGGACCCCTTGCTCCTCATGGGGGAACTCAGAAGCTGAGATATGCCTCCCGATTTTTAATAGCCATATGTGAATGTGAGAACAGCCAGTTCTGCATCTCCACCCCTCCTACCAGTCTCAAAGTGGTTTATGTATGTCCTTAGTTACAGAACTTTATTTCATCGATGAGTCCCAGAGATGTCAATGACCTGTACAACATCACACAGCTGGTTAGTGGCACAGCAAAGCATAGAACACACTGGTTGCTCTTATAGTCCATTCAGGTGGCTGTAACAAAAACCAGAAAGTGGGTGACCTCTAAACAACTGACATTTATTTTTCACAGTTCTGGAGTCTGGAAGGTTCAGGATGCCAGTATGGCCAAGTTCTGGTGAAAAAACTGTTCCTGGTTCGTGGATGGCTGTTCTTTCACAGTAACTGCACCTGCCTGAAGGCTGGATGAGAGCTCTCTGGGTTGGTGTCTGTGTTTATGTGTTTTTAAAATAAGGTCACAGTTTCCATTTATGAGGGCTCTGTGTTTAATCACCTTGGAAAGGCTTCACCTCCAAGGAACTATCACATTCCTTAGTTTTTAAGTTTTTAACATGTGAATTGGGGGGAGGGTGTCACAAACCGTCTATAGCACGGCCAGCTCGGTGTCCTTCTCTAGCACATCATGTTGGCACGTAGTTGTCCCCAGGCAGAACCAGCTTTTCACATACCCACTTAGGTTATTGGGAGGGACAGAGAATGGGGAGATGGTCAGGTGCAAGCTGTTCTTGTTTTCTTCGTACAAGTATGCAAACCCAGTGAGGAGACGAGAAGACTATAAACACCCTCTTTGAAATCTATGACAGAGAGGAGTTAAGAAATGGGAGCTGAAGATCATGGTGATGAAGAGTGGTTTTTGACTTATATCACTGCAATTAAACACTGACAATTCACACTGGCTTGTTTTTGTTTTTTGTTTTTTTTCAGTTATGTTTCTATAGAATGAATTCATATAGTGAAAAATTAGTTAAATACTATTGAGGATTCACTATATAGAAGATCTAATGTTAAATCCTATGGGGAGTTTCAAAGAAGCATAAAACACAGTCCCTTTCTTCATAGAGCAGGTCCTCTAGCTATAGGCATGGCATTATATGAGAGGAAAGATCATTTTCCCTCTATTCTCCTGAGTTCCTAGCTGAGACCCCTGTATAAAAGACAGATGAACAAGAGAAAAGCAAACAAGTTAATTAATATGTATACATCATGTATACCTCATGTATTCATGGAGATACCCGGGAAAACTGAATAACTTCTCCAGGTGGCTTAATTAGAATTCAGATTAAATACCATCTTAATAGGAGAAGGGGTGGAGGATGTGGGCCTCTTGGGGGAGAGTCAGTGATTTTCAGGAAAAATGAATGGGTCCTTAGAAGAATAAATGGGAGCTATGAGTGTTTATGACTGTTTGTCTGGGTGCAGTGTCTTAGTCTCCTCTCCTGTGATAAGACTCAGTCTTCCCTGATTGATAAAGCTCCTGGGGAGGGGAATTATGTTGATTGAGTTCCTCTGAGAGGATCTGCCTTTAAGCAGGTACAGGGAGTTCAGAGAAAGCCGCCTGCATTTGCTGTTTTTAAAGTACCTACAGCGCAAAATAATCAATATGCCAAAGTGACATATTATAGGTTGGCATATTCTGTCCCCCTTCATCACTGAAGCAGGAAAAAGTAAAAAAGTACTATCAGGCCCTAAATAGTTGCCACATCTTATTGGTGCAGGCCAGAGATGGTGGCTTCCTGCTTTTGAGAACAGACTTCACCTTTGTGCTTGTTTCGTAAGTGCCTTTCATTTCCAAGGCTGTGGTGTCAAAGAAATAGTCTCAGTCAGAGCTCTCACTGGCTGTGTGGCTCTTTGCAAGTAACTTTCCCTCTTGGAACTCTGTTTTCTCATTCGTCAAAGGAAAGAGAATAACTCTAGCTAAACAGATTGTTATCAGGATTAAGCAGCCCTCACATGGGTTAACCCACACCCCATTCCACTTCTAAATACAAGCTGTGAGCGCCAAAATTATTTGAGATTTGCTACTGCTTTCGTCATTCTTTCATCTCTTCTACAATTCTTTGGATATAGAATTCTTTCTCTGGTATTGGGTCCTTCCTTATCTCCCACCAGCTCAAGCTTGGCTTATTTCTCTGGCTTTGCCTTTCCTTATGAAGAAAAGGCCAAGCTGGAGAGGAATAAATGATAAAAGGAGTGTAAATGACACAGTACTTGGCACAAAGTAAGCGTTTAATGAGAAAATCATAAGTAGAATAGCTGTTAACATTGTGGATGAAAAAGGAGCTCTGTAATAAATCTGACCAAAATAACCTCACTGGGTATTCAGATCATAAAATTCCTAACTGGGCAGGTCATGGTTGGTAGTCACACCCCAGCCCATAAAAAGGTTTATCTTTGCCTTAAGCAAGCCCTGTCCATTGTTCTTATGCATGTAGTTTAACACAACTTTGAAATGACAGTAATTTTTTCAGATGCTTCAGAGACCTAAACACCTTCAAGGGAACAAACTATCCTATAATCCAACCATAGAGCTTTCCCTGCCTTGCTCTCTTCCACCTTCATGTAAATTTCCTTACGTTCCTTCCTTTCTTAATTCCAAATGTATAAAAGAAACTGTAAAACTGTCATTCTCTGGAACATTTGCTCAGTCTGTTGCGATCTTGCTTCCAGGTATGTCCTCTGTTTGGCTCCAATAAGTTCTAATCAACTCATAAAAATTTTCTACAGATATGAACATTCTTATGACAACTTTTATTAAATCTTTTTTATGTGCCAGGCATTGTTCTAAGTAAGTTACATGTATTATTAGCTCAGTTAAGTTCTGTGAGAGAAGATTCAAGTGCAAGTGGTTTTTAAAGGCAGGGTTTCTTAACCTATAAGGAAGTGAGGGAAGCAATACAGAAAAGCAAAATAGGGATGCCAGGATAGCTCAACGGTTGAGCACTTGCCTTGCATTCATGAGGTCTGGGGTTTGATTCCCAGCCCTAGCTCATGCAACCCCATAGGCTGAACTGTGGTGCAGCTGGTAACCACGGGGGATGGCTCACAGCGAAGGTTCTTGCTTCCTATGCAGGAGGCCCCCTGTTCAGTTCCTGCCCCACACGGCCCCACATCCACCTGTGTGGAATGAAACTATGTCATAACTAATGATGTACAACTATGGAGGCTGCTCTAGGCCCTCCTCCTTCTCTCTCTCTTTCTCTCTTTTTCTCATTTTCTCTTAAAACAATAAACTAAAATAAAAATTAAAAAAATACATATAAAGCAAAAAGCAAAATAGGTACAATTTCAGGCAAAGCACCACAGAAAATGGCTTCTACTTGAGCTTTCTTTCACACTCAGGCCCCTGGTAACATAAACCTTGCTTCCAGGTACGTCCGCTCTCTGCCCCATCAGGGAGGTGAGTGGCCACAATAGGTTGAGAAGGTCTCCCAGGAGAGTGTAGGTGTTAATGGGCAGATGAAAGCAAAAGTACACAAAAGTTAGGAAAAGAGTGTAGAAAATGTTAAAGGGATACTGAGAGATCTGACCAGAACACTAACAAAGGTCCTACAAAGACTTATAGCAACAGCAAAAATACCCAATTTAACAGATGAAGCACAGAAGGTTAAGTAAGTCATTTGCTCTGATGATATAGCTAGTAGACCGGAAATAAGAATTCAAATCCAGGCAGCCCCTTGCCTGTGTGTGTGCCATTCAGTGTGTGCAGTAACAGCCACTCTAACAGCACCCTCCACTCTTCTCAGACATAATGCCTGCATGTTAGTCTGTGTGGCAGACATCTGGAAATGCACAAAGCGAACTAAATGATTTCTTCATGTAGGAGGTCCTTTGTCATCCTGACTTTTCTCAACCTTCATCACCATAATGCAATCAGGACGCTTGTCATTCCATCAGCTCCTAATTCCTACAATTTTCTCTGAATGGCACTCAGGATCTTACCGCTGATTGTGGCGCCATTCATGGCCCTGCAGTGGATGTGCTTTCAGGCACCAGGTGCAGGCTCCCCATGCCCCAGCTTTTCATTGGAAACAGATTTCACTCTATTTCAACATTTCAAGAAACATTGCTCTCCTTTCAACATGTTAAATGATGTTTTCCTGGAAAGAGCTGGGTCACAATTTTTTTTTTTTCTATAAAAATAACGTCAAAGTATTTCCTGTTGGTGTAAGCCATGAGAGAAAGGGAAAGTATGGACTTGGTAATGTGCTTTGGTGTTTGGCAGCAGCTAAGGTTCATTTGACATTTGAGTTCATAACCACTGGCCATGGGGTTGAAAAAAAATAGACTATGAACTTTTATGACTTAATTGATGGAATGATGATAAAACTCCATTTAATATATTGATAAATCATTCCAGAGTAAATATGTATTGCTTGTTTACATGTGACTGATTACTTTTTATAATAAGAAAAGCAACAACAAATATGATAAAATTTGTAATTACTCCCTAGAGCAGAGTTTCTCAACCTTAGCATTGCTGACATTTTAAGAAGGATAATTCTTTGTTGTGAAGGGTTGTCCTGTGAATTGTAGGACGTATAACAGCACCAGTGGCTTCTACTCACTAGATGCTGTAGTGGTCCCCATCTCTCCAACTCGAATTAACCAAAAATATCTCCAGACATTGCCACTTCTTCTCTGGGAAGCACACTGGCCTCTGGTTGACAGTAACCACAAAACAATACCCCATGGTGTGCCTTCTGAGCTCACACCTGCCAAACTTTCTGACAAGTTCCCTTCTTGTTTCCGTTTTACTGGTATTTCTGAGATTGACCAGTTTCAGTTCCTTGTATTTTGCAAATCTTTCTGTCAATTTGTCACCGACCATCATCTCCTCGATGTCTACACTATTTCCAGTTCTCAAGTTTCGGTCCAGTGACCACATTTCTGAAACAGGGTCATTCCCATTACTTTCTCATCTGTAGTCTGAGCCTTACTTTCTTGCAAACATTAGATATGAGAAGACACCAAAAATAGGTAGAAATAACGTTGTCTACAACACATTTGCACATTTTCAGCACTTCCCTTCCATAACTTTGTTTCAACCTCATGATATACAAAATCATGGGAAAATGAAGTAAGGGGAACCTAGCGTGACCTGTTTTGATGTGTCAGAGAGAATTGGCAATGGAAAAAGTATCCAGTGATGAGAGTGTTCCGTTTTTGAAATTATGATCATTCTAGTCAAAGAAGTTTCAACAGTCTAATCAAAATATTTATATCCACAACCACAAAAGCCAGCTCTTGTATTTTTTTCAAAGTTCAGGCCAAGTATATTAAACAAATGTCACCCATCATACTGCTATGATGGGTTGGCTCTTTATACTATTTTTTCCTATCAAATCTCTAGAATTGGACCTTATAAAATAGGCCAGCCATTGTAACCAAATCTACCATGTTGCCAAGAACCAAAGCAAAGCTTCTGATCATACCTGAAGCACTTCTGAGTTCCCTTTAAGACATTCCCTTAAAAATTACACATTTTCTACCTTATGAAATGTGAGAAAATTTGACCTTTTGGGTTTAAAGCTGATGCCCAATATCTGCCTCTACCTGTAAACTGTCATATTGAATGACTGTGACTATTCATATGGTGGTTTTAGTTGACCCAGTGAATCTATTTAAAACTTTTGTGCCAGCTAAGGCCCTTCCATCCTTCAAGGTGTTAATGCCTTACATGAAGATCTCCCCTCTTTGAGTATCCATACCACAATGGTTATATTTTGATTGTTCTACTTTGTACTGTAATCATTTGTGATCTATTTGTTTGTGTCTTTAAACTGCAAACAAACTAAAAGGCAGATGTCTGCCTATTTAGTTTATCCTTATGTGTTTATAGGACCTGTGTCTGTACAAAGTAGGAGCCCAACAAATACTTGTGCAATTGAATTTAATCTTGGTATATTGCCCTAGGTCTTGCTGTGCCACCTAATAAGTTTTGACTGAGGATGTAAGGAAGGAAGGAAGGAAGGCTGTTATTTTATTTGAATATGTTTAAATACCAGAACTTTTTAAAAAGTATGAAATGCTCCATGGAAATCAGATTAAGATTGTAATGACACGGCGCTCTGTTTGCCTCATCTAAAAGTAAGTTGTTATTAGTAGGCACTATGATAAATAGACACTGTTCTCCTCTTGTCCCACCATTGTAAAACACATAGAGAAACTTTATGCTTAAGGTAAAGAAAAAGCCTGTTTCCTTGCTAATGAGCCTCAGTTTCTTTGACTGCCTGAGTTTTCTTATGGCTTCAGGATTGTAAAGGATGGGAAATAATAAAGTGCTCATTTGGAAGCACCTTGACTTCTCCGGGATGTAAATACCTATGTGTTCTCTCTTCAGTGCAGGAACTTTGGTCATGTGATGGCATTTCCTCCAAATAAATCATCCATTTGCCTGAATCTGTATTTTTCATTATCAAATAGATACTGTAGCATCTTGTAGCTGGTTCTGCTGTTTTTACTGTAAGGCTATGATAAACCATGGTCCCCACTGGCTGCTCACATTATGCAACTATAAAAGCTTGGAGAAGCTCAGTCATAACAGAATTCAGGCTGGAGGTATAGCAACTTCAGTTAACTATAGGAAGGTTTCCTGACCAAGAAGTTTGCCTAATCACACAGGCTCAAAGACATTTGGTTTTAGTCCAGTGGCTTATACAAAGCACACCACACAGAAAAAAAATTTTTTTCCTCTAAGATAGTCATGTTAGATGCCAAAGGAGGCATGATGGTATCTGATGTGTTTGGTTATATAGTTAATATGGATAAGAACTCCTTGGGGTCTTACTTGATGGGATTTGGAAATCTAACCAAAATAGATGAATAGTACTGAGAATAATGTAGTCAAAGCAGGAGGCCCAGCCTAGAGAAATGAGTATGTCCAGGTCCTAAACTTCCCAAAATATGGGGTCTCCACTAGGTGGTCCTCTTAGAGGGTAGTAGGCTTCAGGGATTTGAATTATATGTCAAATTCTCTACATTTTTATACCAAAATAGTATATCTCTAGAAATTAAAATTTTAACAATCTAGTTAACCAAAGGATTAAACTCTCTAACCAAAGGGAGAAGAAGGAATGCTGGGGCTGTTCTTGGAGGTCAAAATGTTAGACTGAGGACATTATCAAGGTCAGGAAGTTAAAATTTACAGCAGAGGCGGGTCCATTCAAACCAAAAGAGTGAGGAGCACAGTTGTCTATGTTTATCTCATCTGTCTGGCACACTCAGCTCTGATCCTGCAGACTTCTGAAGAGCAGAGACTTTATGAAGTGACACTCAGATATACTTTGTCTCCTGAATATTTAATGACGGGATGCCTTTCACTTGCTCACTTCCTTGGTTATTTATAGTTCTCATGATCTCAATAGAGTGGAGATGCCATGGCCTTATTCCAGACGCTGTCCTAGGGCAGGCCTAAAATAAAAACTAGGGGAGGTGAGATGATGGCACATTAGCTATGGAGATGTAAATGGTAGCTACTTTCACAATCTGATGTGAGAGGCTTCAAGAACAGGACAATGTCAGCAACTCCATTATCAGAATCACTAGACTGTGTTCCAGCTTTATTCCTATTATGTGAAAACACACCAATACCAATACTATAGTGTGAATCAGGATTCCCTTTTTTTCTTAACTAAGAGTATGTTGAGAGTGTGCGCTTTGTACTTTGCTTTAAATCAGGGATTCCCAACCCCTTGCCTGCGGGCGCCAGGGCGCCTGCAGCCCGATTTGTGTGCGCCCGCCATTATGTGACTGCATCAGAAGTTTTTCATAAACACTAAGTAAAACTATAATCTATTTTTATACATTTGTTAGAATTTTAAAATATTGTTTGAGTATCTACACAGGTTTATTATACTCGTTGGTATGTCTGCGATATCGTATGTATAAGTTTTCCCCTAGCTTTCGCCTTTGGACATGTCGCGTCTGGTTTAGCCGCTGCGCTCTTTAAACTCTCCTCCACCCAACCGGGAGACGCCAAGTTGCCATTTTCATTGCGGTTGCTGGACTGATCGGGTCGTGACGGTTAGCTAGGATCACAGTGTTTTGATATATTCGGTTTTAGATGAACTAAAAGTGAGGTAGGTCATCTATTATTATGGTGGCAATTTGCTATGATATTGTAGTTCTATAACTATTTTTATGTTTATTTTTTTAGTCCTAAAATGAGTGGACCAAATAAGAGAAAACAAACCTATAATTTTAACACAGACTGGGAGGAATCATATTGTTTCACTAATTTAAAAGGTAAATGTGTTTGCCTGTTGTGTGGCAGTAGTATTGCAGTGCCGAAAAAACATAATGTTGAACGTCACTTTCAGACAAGTCATACCACTTTTGATACGAATTAGCCACTTAAATCTGAAGTAAGAAAGAAAAAAATAAATCAACTCAAATGAAGTTTAACTACTCAACAGACTGTTTTTACTAGACATGTGGAAAAATCTAAAAAGGCAACCATTGCTTCTTTCAAAATTTCTCACATGCTCACAAAGAAGAATAAACCTTTCCAGGATGGTGAATTGTTAAAAGAAGCATTTCTGACTGCTGCTGATTGTTTGTTTGAGGAATATTCTAACAAACATGAGATTATGTTGGCGATACAAGACCTACAGTTGTCAAATAACACAGTCACAAGAAGAATACATGCAATTTCAAAGGACTTGCAAACTCAGTTAAAGACTGACTTGGAAATATGTGACTGCGTCTCTCTACAATTTGACGAGTCAACAGATATATCAGACACCGCACAGTTGGCAGTTATGGTGAGAATGGTATTTAGTAACTTCACAGTAAAAGAGGAGCTGTTGCAAATATTACCAATGAAAGGACAGATGAGAGGTGAGGATACTTATAAAACTTTCAGAACATACGCCAGGTCGATCAACATGCCTTTGCATAAGTTGTCTGCGATAACTACCGATGGGGCACCAGCAATGGTTGGTCAAAACAAAGGATTTATTGCCCTTTGCAGGAAAGATGAATCCTTTTCAAACTTTATGTCCTACCTATTATCCATCAGGAAGCTTTGTGTTGTAAAATACTGCCCTTTGAACATGTTATGAAAATAGTCACAAAGATAATCAACTCTATTCGAGCAGCTCCATTGCAACACTGACTTTTCAAGGCCCTATTAGAAGATACTGAAGATAAAGAACACGATCTCATCCTGCATACTGAAGTACGTTGGCTCAATCAAGGTAAAGTTCTTACAAGATTTGTGAACTTCATTGAAGAAATAAAAACATTTATACATGATAAAAATGAAAATTATGAACTAACAGACTCTTGCTGGCTGGTGGATTTGGGTTTTCTTGCTGACACCATGGAAAAATTAGATTCTTTCCATTTGGAGTTGCAGGGAAAAGACAAAAATAGAGCTGAAATGATAAGCTCTGTAAACGCATTGAAAGCGAAATGGACTTTGTTGATATCACATCTGCATATCAAGTCTCTCGTGCACTTCCCATATATGAGGAAAATGC
>PVKE010028980.1:0-20560 GCA_004027555.1 Craseonycteris thonglongyai | reverse complement strand
GTATGACTTGTCTGAAAGTGACGTTCAACATTATGTTTTTTCGGCACTGCAATACTACTGCCACACAACAGGCAAACGCATTAACCTTTTAAATTAATGAAACAATATGATTCCTCCCAGTCTGTGTTAAAATTATAGGTTCGTTTTCTCTTATTTGGTCCACTCATTTTAGGACTAAAAAAATAAAAATAAAAATAGTTCTAGAACTACAATATCATATCAAATGGCCACCATAATAATAGATTACCTACCTCGCTTTTAGTTCATTTAAAATCGAATATATCAAAACACTGTGATCCTAGCTAACCCTCACGACCCGATCAGTCCAGCAACCGCCATCAAAATGGCAACTTGGCGCCTCCCGGTTGGGTGGAGGAGAGTTTAAAGAGTGCAGCGGCTACACAAGACGCGACATGTACAAAGGCGAAAGCTAGGGAAACACTTATACATACGCTATCGCACACATACCAACAAATATAATAAACCTGTGTAGATACTCAAACAATATTTTAAAATTCTAGCGAATGTATAAAAATAAATTATAGTTTTACTTAGCGTTTATGAAAACTTCTGATGCAGTCAAATAATGGCGGGCGCACACAAATCGGGCCGTGGGCGCCATGGCGCCTGCGGGCACGGGATTGGAAATCCCTGCCGTAGTATAATCCTGTTTATAAAATTCTTTGTTCAGAAGATAGTAACCAGTAGTTTTCTCTGAACAAGAGAGAATGAGAATAATATGGACAGTGATCTCAACTGTGGCCATGTTGGAATCACTTGCATTGCTTTTTAAAATCCAGTGCAAATAAATATTTTTTCTTTTTTAAAAAGGGGGGAATCCGGGATGGCTCAGTGGGTTAAGTGCTCGCTTTGTAGCCCTGGGGACCGAGGATTGAATCCCAGCCCTGGCCTGCAGACCCATATGCTGAACTGGGGTGTGGTTCCCCTGTAGGAGGCCCTCAGTTCAGTTCTCACCTCCCCACCCCCCAGTTTGGACCCTGGCTTGAGGGGACATGCCTCCCATGCTGGAGGCCCCCAGCCCCGTTACTGCCCTGTGTGTCCCCTGCCCACCTGTGTGGAACAAAACCATGTCAAAAACTGATGAAGTTCAACTATGGAGACTGCTCTGGGCCCTCCCCCTTTTCTCTTTCTCTGTCTCTGTCAAAAATAATAAATTTTTTAAAAATCCAGTGCGGATTCTGCACCCAAGACCAGTGGTTCTCAAAGTGTAGTGCTCACACCAGCAGCAGCAATATCCCCTGAGACCTGTTGACTCAGAACCCGGTGTGGCGTTCAGCAGTCTGTGTTTTACCACTCCCCTGGTGACTCCAATGTGCAGCTGGAGTAGAGAATTGTAGAGCAAGAAGAACTGCAGCAGGGATAGCAAGTGGGTTTCACATGAAGTGCCAGCCCTCATCCTATATGGGCCATAGGGGGTGGAGTTGGAGATGGTATGCCATCCGCCTGCTAGGTATCTGCCACTCCTGAATGTGGGATTTAGATAATTTGTTGACGTAGAAGATTGGGTGTTGGTAATTCAGAAATAGAAGTCAAGAAGCATCACATCCAGTCGGCCAGAGTGGCTGGGTGTGGGGGGAGAAGGGAAAAAAAAACTGGAACAGAAACCATAGAAGGTTGGGGCAGGAGGGAACAAGAACACTAGGTGAAATTCATAAGTGAAGATATCCCAGACTGAATATAGAATATTTCATTTATGTATAAGGGTTTCTTAAGGAAGTTCAAGTGTCATGGGAATTTTATGCCCACTTTATGATCTATCATCAAGTCTATTTGATCGAAAAGTACTGAAGGCTTGTTCAACCCTTTATCATTGGGCATTAAAGTATATGTTCTCTCTTAACATTTGGACTTTTGATAAGAATGTACTTAATAGAGGTATGGTAAATTCTAAGTGAATTAAGCCAGAAAATAAAATACATTTTCCAAGTGTAAATAAAGACATTAATACTAAATGGGAAGGAGTTAATGTGTCACATTTTGATTTCTACTCATCCAGAGAAATCACAGTAGCTGCAATTTTGGAGGCATATTTTGAAGAATGTTATATGGTGATTTCTCTAAGGTGACTCTTCCTGATCTTTCTGTGAATTTTCAGCCCTGACAGAATAAGAACGAACCTTTTATAATATCAGGTTCACTTGATTTTTCAAAAGTTAGCGGAAATATGCAGATCATTGGAGAAACTCCTTTTGCTCTGCCTTGCTATAAGGCAGATGGAGGAGAGCTTTCTTATTCTTCAAAATCTCCGCAGTATAACTTCTGCCAGCCCTTTCTGTGTGTGTTTTTCTTTTCTTATCCGGAAACATTACATTTTACAGGGGCAAGTCAATTTTGAAAATTTTCAGAAAGCTAGGCAGTATAAAAGAATTCGTGCCTCTTAGAAAAAATGGCTCCTTGACTATAAAATAGAGCCTGCCTTTCATACCTGAGTAAAACAATTCTGATATCATCACATTTATTATAGGAAAGATTATAATCCTATTTTGAAACTGTTTACTAAAAATAGGATTTTGATTTTTGTA
Organism: Craseonycteris thonglongyai; assembly: GCA_004027555.1. NCBI lineage: Eukaryota > Metazoa > Chordata > Mammalia > Chiroptera > Craseonycteridae > Craseonycteris > Craseonycteris thonglongyai. Next base: position 18,017 of record PVKE010028980.1, on the reverse strand, counting down.
TTAATTTCTGAGTACTGAGTTTCTATTTTCAGATTGTTTGCTGAATTGGGCTCTCTCTGAGTATTAAGTGGTTTTCAGCACATCGGTAATATTGTTGAACAGCTTCCTCAGATAACAAACACGTGTATTTCATAGCATTTTGGACAAAACCACAGTGCATAATTTTTAACAAGAAAAAAATGTATGTTTGTTTGTGTTTTATTTTTTATTTTTCAATTACAGTTGCCATTCAACATTGTATTAGTTGCAGGGGTACAATGTAGTGGTTAGACATGTTTGGTTATTTTTTTAGGAACAGTGTTTTTCTCATCTTATGTTCTGGTATTTAAATTATGAAACTTCATCTCGGCGTGTAGACTTATCTCGTATATTGCCAAGAGGAAAGAATGGCTTTTAGGCAAAGCTAAATAGTTTTTACTTTATTGTCTGCTGTGACACAGCTGCTGAGACCAGAAAAATGCCGTCTCATCATTGGGCCTGGGGTGACCAGAAGAGGCAGGGAAAAAAATGACTACAGCTCCCTGTCTGCCCTCGCACTCTCCTTTCTCTCAGTTTTCACCGCGGTGAAGAGCAGGAGAACAATATTCTGTAATTAAAGATTCCATTAAGTTGAAGAAAAGAGCAAATGGGGGATGTTTGTTCTCCAAGCTGAAAAAATTTGTTTGGGGTTGGGGGGGACAGTGGTAGTGGTATAGAGCGAGGTGGGTGGAGAGACAAGTCAGGGCTGTTTGTTGAATATACTGTTAAGGACTGTTACCATCCTAATTAATCAAGTTAGAAATTACAGCTGTAGTCGGTTTCCCCCCAATTCTTGTTATCAATTTTCTTCTCTTTTGAGACAAAGCAAATATAAATTTTGTGTTCATTTGTCATTCGTTCTTTGACTTCAGCATCTCTGAAAATAACAATGTAGCACAGAAGCCCAGTATTTACCTAGTTGTAATGTGGGTTGCCATGGTGTTTTGCAAATTATTGCAATTATGTTCACCATGCGAGTCGCCCTTGGTAACTGGCGAAAAAACTGATAATCCTGTTTTGAACAAAAGGTCAAATTGCTGAATAGAAAGTCTTGATTAACTAAAAGATGTACAAAGTGGAATTATTTCCTACCATTCAGAAATAGTTCTTGATCGGGTTTGGGGGAGGGGGTGAGTAAGTACATCTGATTACTGAAGTACAAAGCACTGAAAGGATGTTGTCTTGAGCCTTTCATGTAGTCTTAATGGTGGCTTTTTTGTCAAATTTACCCATTTGCGGCATTGAAAGAGGCAGCTGCATTTAAGCTGGAGAGACGGTGCTTTTTCAAGAGTTCCGTGCATGGAAAGTTCTCAGCAGTATGTGCAGTTTACTAGTAGCCCCTGGTCTATTAAACTGATGTGCCGCATTTGAGCCCATTGCTCTCAGTACTTGTGAACCCCTCTGGCTGATGATCTAATAAAGTGCTCTTACTGGACAATCTCTGATCAGCTACTTAAAAAAGGGCCTTGGGGGCGGGGGCGGGAGGGAGAAGCCTCACAGGCAGTCAGACTTGGTAGAGGCCAGGAGAGAGGCGCCAGTGCCTAACCGGAAGAGCTTGTGGCCCAGATAATCTGTGCTAAGGTATTTGCCATGGGGTTTTGGGTTTTGTGCCCTGAATCCTCTAAACTGTGATCACATTTTTCACCCCTTCTGGAAGGAAATGTTAATTTTATTCCTAATTGAGTAAGAAAAGGTTAGAAATGTCTTTTTGGAATTCAAAAATTCACTTTTGTGGGTTTGTTTCTTAAATTATAGGCATTCATAAAATACATGATCCTACGTTTATGTAAAACCGAAGTTTCCCAGGTTACAGCCAAAGGGCAGATGGATTTCTTTGCTTCTGAATCTGGCAGAGCATCTGGTGGAGGGGGGGTGAATTTCAGAGGGAGGGAGTCTCTTCGTTTTTTTAATGGCCACCTGAAAAATCAATTCTCAAAACTTTTGAGAGTGTGTGAAAGTGGCATGAAAGCAAAGCAAACTTTAACAAGTTTGTGAGTTTACATTCTACATCACCTAGCAACCCCCTGGCTCAGCCAGATCTCTTGTCTACCCTTAGTTCTGTTTACAGACTATTCAAACAGCCCTTCGAAACCATGAAAGATATTCAGTTTCATTAGTACCATTCTCAAGGAGAAAATAATTAAAGTTAAATGAACAAACATTTCCTGGTGATGGTCTGAACCCCCTTCTGATTTTAAGATGCCCTTTGAGGCAATTTCATATAGCTCAGTTTTAACATTTGTTGTTTGGTACCCAAAGGCATGTCACGTAAAAACTATACCAATAAATTCTAGCCTGCAAACCAACAAACAGTAAAAAAATTAGTTGTAGCTGGACTTGAGCAAAGAAAACCTCTGCTTGTATTAAGGTTCCAGAATGTCTTCCTGATGGAAGTTTTTAAAAATTGGATTCCTACCCTGGACGAGGTGACCCATGTGCACACTGAGAAAGGCAAGGAAGAGGGTATGGGGAACAGAGCACTCCTCTTGAAAATCGATTTATTACTTACCTCCAGAGAGCCAGCATCATAAAGAACAGCGCTCAAGTCATTCCATAGAAGGCCATTTGGATTTCAGCGAGTGGCTTAATTTAATTATGCTGATACCACTAATACATGCTACTACTTCCTACTTCAGAACTGCTTGTATGCTTTAATTGACCTGTTTTTGTGATTTCTGACCTGGTATAAAATATTCTAAAGAAAAAAAAATTATCTTGGTCACTACCAAACTCATGAAAATTTATCTTGGTCACAACCAAACCCATGATTTGCCTTAACATATTTTTCAGGTGTACTAGTGATTCCACTGTATTGAAAACTCTTGTCAAAACTGTCTCTTCCCTCATTAATAATTTTCTGATTATAAAAACAATATAGACTTGTAGAAAATTTAGAAAGTATTAAAACAGAAAAAATCACCTAGTGGTAACCAGTGATAGTATTTTAGAGTATTTCCTTCTAGTCTTTTTTCTGAGTGCATGTCAAAGAAACTAAACCTTGAGCTTACTTTTGAAGGTTATTTGTGTGTGCCTGTACATAGTAAAGGTGATGTTTTCAAGAATGAGAAGACTTGAGAGGCAGTTGCGGTGGTGGAAGTAATGAACAATTTTTCTTAAAGGCGTTGTCACTAAAATATTAATATAAGCACCAGCATAGCCATTTTACCATCTCATTCCATTTGAGTCTTTCTTCCTTTTCCTCATTGAAATGACTATATGCCTTAACTGGCACGTCCATTTATAACCATTCATGTTAGGAAAGTTGGACAGTCGTCGCGGTTGGAATATTTCTTTCCCCAAGTCACTTGTAGCTTCATGAAGGGAAAAGAAAGCCTTTTGTGAAAAGATTTGTAATACAATAGAGATTAATGGAATGTGGAGAGGAAAATGCTTTCAATTTCTCCTATAAAGTGAAATGGGGTAGTTCACAAATCTTGGATTCTTATTATTTGTATTTTGTTAGATCACTAATGTCCACAGTACATGGCTAGGTTACATGAGCTCTTTGTGCTTTGTTGACAGTTGACAGACAAAGCAAAATTATTCTTGAAGCAAGGTACTATGTACTTAGTTGTGACCTATTACAGCCTCAGAATGTTGCTTGCTTTTGAGGTGGATGAATAGGGAGAGTATTTTAGAGAATAGGCTGGAATATATGAAGAGAGATTTTTAGCTACCCAGACAGAAAGATACGTGTTTGCCATTGAACTTGTGTTCACCATTGAACTTTCCCCTCCCAAAATGTAATTTTCCATATAAAGTCATTTTAAGTATATTTTCCCCGGTTGCTTGCATGGAGACAATTTTAACCGTTCGAGTATTGTCCTACAGTGGTAAAATCGAATTGCTAGTAATCGTTGGCTCTTACTTCTCACAGTAGAGCCAGAGAAGATGGCTTGCATAGGGCTCTTTCATGTCCCTCGGGTACATCTTCTGACGCTCAACCTCTGATTGCAAATTAAAATAACAAGGCTATGGTATTGGATTTGATGTGATGCAAAGCAGAAAAACTTGCTAATTTATCACGTAATATGCCATTGCTGAGGTTGGAATTTGCTCACTTGTAGTGCTATTCTATGTGTCTAAATGAGGACCTGTGTTTGTATCTAATCTATCATAGCAGGTTGGGAGTGCTCCATTATCCTTTCAGCAAACTGATGGCAGGGTCTGGTCCTTGCACAGATGATAAGATCAATAAGTTTCAAATAACTTGGATGCAATGACATGTAACTGTTCAGTTAAAGAGATTTCTTACTTTAAAAATCAATTTTAATAATATTCAAAATTCGTGCATTGACCAACGAAGCGCTTTTTCCACATCTGTTTTATTTGATAATTTTGTTTAAAAAAATTTTGTATTAACTGGTGAATAGCTCATTGATGTGTGCATTTTCCTTGATTTGCTCCTTCATCTCCTATCCTGGCACCTCTCAGAGACTTAATAATCACTCTTTGACATGCCAGCATGCTGCAGTGTGGAAGATTTAACTTTAAAAGCAAAATTAGGTTCTTGATAAAACTTCCCCTGGAGATCTTAAGAAGAATTTCTCCCAGTTTTGGGTGCAAATGTGGGTCAGAAAGCAATTTGTTTTTTGATATTTCTGGGAATCCCAAATCACAACATGTCACTCTTCCAAGGCAGCTGTGGGCCCATACTGTGCACTGTGCTCTGGCTACAAGGAGACCCACTTTATGCTGAGGATGATTCTGTGACAGAAAGATGTAACAGCAGTGGAACCCTAGAACATTTAGAAATGATTTTGAGTGAAAAGAGCATCTCGTGTCCTCAAAGTGCATCTAATTTGGGGAGAGGAACAGTGAAGGCCATTACAGAAAAAATAGTAATGATATGATAACTCAGTAAGAGCCCACATGCTGGCAGACCTAGCCATGTGACCCTGTCACTGCTCTCCTGGAGAACCATTACAATTTAAACTCAATCATACGTCACTGCATTACTGTGTTGTGTTGTCTCTTGAAAATTTCAGAATCCCCAAATACGGCAAAGACCACCTCCTCTTCTCTCACCGTCTATTCTGCCATCTGTAACTTCAAATCCAGTATAGTTTTATAAGGAAAAGCATGACTGTTTCACTGAAGTTGACTACATAGCTGTATTATTTTGTAATCAAGCTGAGATGCAGCTTCACCTAATCTCATCATTGTGATTCTCCATTTTGGGGTAACAGCAGGTGGAAACTGACCAGGTGCTTTCCTGGTTAGAATAGTGCATCTTTAATAGCGCATTGTCAGCTGTAGCCCAGTGCTGGTGTTCCCTTACTGGAGCCCATATGGAGGATTATAAGAATATTTTACCTTTATTGAACTTGCTGTGGGCTTTCTTATTTGATCCTCCTGACAACTCTAATTGGATAGATGTTATTACCTCCTGTTTTATAAACGGAGACTGAGGCTCAGAGAGAGGTCTGCTGACTTATACAAAATTACCCATTAATAAATGAGAGAGGAAAAACCACACTCAAGTGCAGGTTTTCATAACCCTAATTCCAAAGCGGGTCATTCCATGGGAATGTCACCATCTAGTTAGGGAGATAAAGTAAGATGGTTCAGGACAGTGCAAAGCAGTGTGTGCTCAGGGCAGGTAGGATACAGGGAGAAGTCCCCAGGGGTTGGAAAAGTTTCACAGGAGAGGAGTGGAAGGGATGATGCTCAAGAGGTAGGCATTTTAGGTAAAAGTTCTACAGCATGAGGAAAGACAAAGAAGTGGCAGTTGGCAAAATATGGCAAGGATAGTGAGAATACCAGTTGAAAGAGTTTGTCTATGAGAATGATCAGAAAAGAAGAGTGGAATGAGCTTGTAAAGATTGGAAAGCCAAACCAAAGCATGCATTGCTTTTTTTTTTTTAAGATTTTTTAAATTGTTTTTGACAGTGACAGAGAGAAGGGGAAGGGCCCAGAGCTGTCTCCATAGTTGCACGCCATTAGTTTTCGACATGGTTTCATTGCACACAGGTGGGTGGGGGTCACACAGGGCCGGAATCGGACCTGGGGCCTTCCTCATGGGATGCACGCCCCTGCATGTGGGGGGCTGAACTGGGGAGCGAGAACTGAACTGGGGGCCCCCCGCATGGGAAGCGCACCCCAGTTCAGCATATGGGTCTGCATGGGCTGGGGCTGGGACTTGATCCTCAGTCCCTGGGGCTGCAAAACAAGCGCTCTTAATCCTCTATGGAAGACATACAATTTGGGGATGGGAGTGGAGAGGCCTTGAGAAGCTATACTTGGCCAGTTTTTGCATTGGATGTTAGAGAGAATGGAGTCCAGGAAACCAGGTAGGGGGCTAATGCAGCAGATTGACCCTGAGGTCTGGGCTTGGGTGAGGTTGATGATCAGGCCAGTGGACAGACTTGGTGAGTGATTGGAAATGGGAGAGGGATCCACCACATATTTGATTCAAGAGTATGAGAACTACGGTGAGTTTCTTTTTCTTCTGTGAGTTTTAGACTCCATATTATTTTCCATAAACTTGCTCCTGTGTTTTTTTTTAATTTTATTGCTCGTATTCATTCATTTACAGAAGTCCTCCCTTAGATGGATATGTACCAAGACCCTAAGTGTTACCTGAAACCACAGATAGTATTGCTTTTTCCTCTACATGCATACCTATGATAACGTTTAATTTATAAATAACTAATAATAAAATAGAACAATTATAACAATATACTGTAGTAAAAGTTATGTGAATGTGGCATTATTAAATAAAGGGACCTCCAAAATCCCCAGAATTTACTTATAAAAAGTTATGTGTGTATTCTTTTAAAGATTTATTTTTATTATTTTTGACAGAGAGAGAGAGAGAGAGATACAGAGACAGAGAGAAGGGGGAGGGCCCAGAACAGTCTCTATAGTTGCATATCATTGGTTTTTCCACATAGTTTCATTCCACAGGTGGGTGCCGGGCTGCACAGGGCAGAAACTGGGCCAGGGTCTCACCCCGGCAAGAGCCGAATTGTGTGTACTCCTCAGTTAATCATATGGTTCCACACGGGCCAGGGCCGGGATTCGTTCCTCGGTCCCTGGGGCTACAAAGTGAGCGCTTAATCTACTGAGCCATCCTGGCTTCCCCTATGTGTGTATTCTTACGTGTTTTAACTTCTGTCACCTTAACAGTATTATCTGTGTGATGCAATACACCTATTGAGGTTCTTTTTCCACTGCTCAACGTAGTTTTTTTTTTAATTGTTTTTGACAGACAGAGAGAGAGAGAGAGATACAGAGAGAAGGGGGAGGGCCCAGAACAGTCTCCATAGTTGCACATCATTGGTTTTTCCACATAGTTTCATTCCACAGGTGGGCATGAGGCTGCACAGGGCAGAAACTGGGCTGGGGTCTCACCCCAGTGAGAACCAAACAGGGGGCACTCCCCAGTTTAGCATATGGGTTCACACAGGCCGGGGCCAGGATTCGATCCTCGGTCCCCGGGGCTGCAAAGTGAGCACTTAACCCACTGAGCCATCCCGGCTTCCCCATCAATGTAGTTTTAACTCGTCGATTTTGATGCCTTTTAAGTGCTTCTGCCATTTTTTTTCCCACCTCTTCCACAAAGGCAACACATTTTCCTGTGAGAACTTGTTTCATTCCAGAAAACAAACAAAAAATCACTCAGGGCAAGATCAGGTGAATAGAGAGGGTGAAGCATGGGGGTCATGCTGTTTTGGGTCAAAACTTCTGAACACTCAGCATGGTGTGGGCAGGTGTGCTGACATGCCTCACATTGTTCATCTAAATCACCCATCATGAAATGGGCAAACGCATTGAGTCTCTGGAAAAATTTACTGAAGCTGAACGCAGCCTCTCACAGTGCCAGCTGGTACACTGATGCAGATGGGTTCCTAGAACGCTCACCTAGCAGGGGAAGCCTGTACTACAAGGGCCCACCTTCCAGAAGATCATTCTGTCTTTGGGGGGGTTACCCCCCTTATACACAAATTAAAAACAGTTTGTGTTTAAGGGGCAACTACCAGGAACGCCTCAGTTAACATGTGGAAATCGATGCCTTTTTAGCACATGCAGACAGAAACCATTTTAGTTGAGGCCTCAGAAATATAATTTAGCAATCAGAACCAATCAACACTTGACACAGTTTTATACACAATGATTTCAAGGAATTAGTGATGCTGAGACTAAAACAACAGGTGATAGGTCTTTGCATGTTTTTGAAAAGGTTTGTTTTGCTATTGAACAGGCTGGCTTCACCTCTTTTGAATCTTCTACCTATAAACATGATTATAGTAGCCATCTGAAAATTTAATGAACAGACATCTGTTGGTTATGACAATTTGGTATTCAGGTGTGCATTGCATAATAAAATGACATATTTGGATGGTAGACATCGTTAGAGTGGTTCTGGAGGTTTTTATTAAAACCTGATCCTTTTGGGGGAAGTTGGCATGCCTCAGGAGTTTTAGCACTCACTTTGCAGCCCCAGGGTCCAAGGATCGAATCCTGGCCCTGGCCCATGTGGACCCAAATGCTGAACTGGAGTGTGCTCCCAGTTCAGTTCTTGCCAGGGTGAACTTCCCATGTGGGAGGCCCCCGGTTTGGTTTGGCTGTCACCCTGGGCGTGCTTTCCTTGTGGGAAGCCCACAGATCATGGGGACGTGCATCCCATACAGGAGGCCCCCAGCCCAGTTCCTGCCCTGCGCGGACCCCTGCCCACATATGGAATGAAACTATATAAAAAACTGATGACATACAATTATGGAGACTGTTTTGGGCCCCCCCTTTCTCTCGGTCAAGAAAATAAAATAAATTTTCAAAACCCAATCTTTTTTATAGGTGGACTTTCAAACAATACTTTTTTTTTTTATTGACTTGGTAACAAAGCTTTGGGCTGTACGTCATTTCCCACCATGAGAAATGAAAATAGTTTAGTTTTATTCATGTGAGTGATAATCAAAGTGAATTTATACAATGTGAGTTTTTCATTTGCTTTGTTTTTATCCCTCATGAGAGGTAAAATTCACTCTGAGATATTTTTTTAAAGATTTATTTTATTTTATTTTTTGTTTTTGACAGACAGAGAAGGAGACAGAGAGAAGGGGGAGGGCCCAGAGCAGTCTCCATAGTTGTCCATCATCAGTTTTCATTCCACACAGGTGGTCGGGGGCCTCCTGCATGGGAAACACACCCCAGTTCAGCATGTGGGCCCACTTGGGCCAACACCGGGGTTCGATCCTCGGATCCCTGAGCTGCAAAGTAAGCGCTTAACACGCTGAGCCAACCCGGCTTCCACCACTGTGAGATTTTGCAATGTAAGATTTGCCCCATCATGGAATATTTTCAAGCACCAGGTGTTTATTTTTAACAACACAAATGTTCTTTGAAAGGTAGGTTTATTATTTGTTGGGGGGACAAGGGTTAACCAAAATGTACTTAACAAAACTGAATGGAAGCAAAGTATATATTGAATATGATTAGGGCTTATTTCCCCCACAGAAGAGTTTTGTTTAAAATACACCATAACCAAAGACCTAATTATCAAAATAAAACAAGAGGCATAAAGAGTACAGACTTCTAATATCTTTTTCAGCCCTCATTCCCTTCACACAGTTATCAGCATGTTTAATTTCCATGCATAATAGCACTAGTTATTGTTGTCATTTGTAAAGGGAGATTTATAGATAAGTAAGTACAAACAAACCCAAATAAGCACTGAATAGAGAGGTGACAAAAAAGAAAAGACCTCTTTAATGTTAATTATAACTGGTAGGAAGTCTAGACAAATTATATTATCTGTTTTCTATATGATTTGAAAGGACATTTGGTTAGTAACTCTGTCAGAGATAGAGTTAGGTGTTTGCTTTAGAAACAGGTGAGGCGACAATTTAGCATCTCCGTGGTTGGCAGCTCACCTAGTGAGTCATGAAGTTGTAGTAAATTTATGGAATCAAGTTTCAAAAACATCTGAAAAGAGCTTCAGCTTATTGAGCATTATACTTGAAAATTTAAAAATAGCTTTAACTTCCACATTGTATTCTGGTGCTTAGTTACTGTCTCAAAATGTAATAGTTGTTACCTATCACCTGTGGTGGGCATTGTTAACTGATACGTATTGCAAAGTGTATAAAGCCTCAGATGGCAAATATAATGCAATAAGCCCAAATGGATGATTAAGGAGTCACCCAGTCCTGCATTTTTCACCCATGGTTTGCTTGTTTTAGTGTTTCCTTTATTAATACACCTAAGTGGTTACTTCCAGAGACAAATGATCTCACCTTTAGTGTTTATAAGCTGAATTTAAAATTTAATACCTCCACTGCCCCTCTCAGTGTCCCCCATGCTGAGAACAGGCTAAACCAGAGTATCTTGTTGCTTTAATTCTGAGGGACCATTATTTGTGAGCTGCACCCTTGGCATAACAGCTTTTTTGAAGAAAGCATAAATCCTCCATTAACTATACATGTCAATTGTAAGTACGTCTGAGTTTTAGAAACTTAAAATGAATAAAAATGTGTCCTTAAATCAAGAAAATGTGGTAATAGGCCCTAGGAGTTGGAACAGTTGTCTCTGACTCAGAACCACTGCTTTCTTTAGTCTAGCTCATGATCTCTTGCTATAGCAGTAGTTCTTTGTGTAAGATAGGTAGGCTCCACATGACTCCATCCATTCTGTGTTGTTTAGCATTTATTCTTGGTACCACAAAACTTGCTGCTTAAAGTGAAGCCATACTGAATTGCTTTTAGTCATTGAGTGTGAGGACCTTGTTTTCCTGTCCTGTTTCAATTGTAATTTCCTAAAACTGTGTACCCGGGGTCTCTTTGCCTATTCCCCACAATATTCAGTATAATTCTGGGCAAATATTAAAGATTTCATAAGGACTCATTGAAACCTTCACCTGAAATGTTCAAATTAAATGTTAAAATAGTTCAGCCTGTTAAAGCTTACTGTGAATGTATTGACTAGATGAATTTTGTATTCTTTAAAGGGAGCATATTTTCTTTTAGTCAGAAATTCTACAGTGTACTTTCTGTGGGTGTGAAAGTCATAGAGCGGGAAGAACTGATTTTGGGTGATTTCCTTTGAGTTTGGTTGTAGCTGTTTCCAAGAGCCTATTGTGAGGAATGAGGTCACTCAGCACAGCAGTGAGTGAGGACATCCTGCAGTTTTGGGTTAACACCCGGTGGCCACACTGAGTGGCGGGCGTAGGTCCCTAATGTAATAAGCAACAGTTGTATATATATACTGTTGTTTTCTAGGGAGAAAAGACTCAGTCTAGAAACAGAACAGGGTTAAACATGTCATTGATTCCCTTATTCATATCACACATTGTTCTCTCTGCCTAAGTTGTCTTCCCTGCCTTCTCCGCCTACCAAACTTCTCTACTTTTGAGGACCAGTTCAGAAGTTCCACCTATCCAAACACTCTTAAGACACAAAGACAATTTGGCCCCTTACTGCCTCAGGCTTATTATGCTTGATACATATAGCACTAAATGCCCCAGAGCCTGATGCCTTCATAAGAACACCTGAGGTTTGCTCAGCTCCAATTAAGTCTTGCCTTCCTTGCTTAATAGATACATTTTATAACAAACATAATGCTGATTTAAGATAATAAGTATGTTGTTACCACATCTCTATGAGAAAATTCATACAAGTGCAGTAAGGAAGAGTAACTGGAGGAGCAAAGTGCAAAGAAGATTTTAAAGGCCAGAGAGGTGGAAACCACTGGAAAAGGGTGGTCAGTTGATGGCCTTAAAACCATGGCAGCCAGTGTTATGCCTCCCGAGAACATGTGTAAGAGTATGTTTTGATTTCACACGGATGAATTGCTTACATCTAGTGTTTCTCTTATGCCAGGTATGGTTCTAAGCTCTCTAAATGTATCACATCATTACCACAACCATTTAAAGCAGGGGTCTCTAATCTTTTGGCTTCCCTGGGCCACAACAGAAGAGTTGTTTTGGGCCACACATAAAATACACTGACACTAATCATAGCTGATGAGCTAAAATAAAAATTGCAAAAAAAATCTCTTAATGTTTTAAGAACCTGTGTTGGGCTGCATCCAAAGCCATCCTGGGCCACAGGTTAGCTGTGCCTGCTGTAAAGTGAGTACTAGTGTGCCCATTCACAGAGAAAAAAAACTGATCACCGCAATTAAGTAAACAGTAGTCACTCATCTCTACGTGGTATATTCTTTACTTTGGTAATGGCTTGTACTAATGAACTAAAACTTCTTGGTTTACATTCTGTGTGCAACCATGTAAGTTTATATTGGGAGGGCGTCTTTGTATGCAGGGTGGGGGTGGTATTTTAAGAAAAGAAAATAACATCTCATGTAATTTTTCACTTTTTTTTTAACTTGCTGAGTTGCCTGACTTTTAGGTTTGGAGCGTAGATCAAATTGACAAATCAGAAAAGACATGTAAGGAGCTATTTCCGCATCTCTGAGGAAGGTTTGAGTGAAATGAGTCTACCTGTATGACGAAGGGGGCTTTTATTTGTATTGTTGATGGTGATGGGAGGACTGAAGTGTTCTCTTTTCCATGTCTAGGGCTGGCTGATTTGTGAGGAGCCAGCATGTCGAAATCGAACTCGGCGCCTTCCCCTTCAGTTCTCCCGAAATGGACCTCTTTGCCAAGTCTGTATGAAAGCTACACTTCGACCCGAGGTAATGGTCACACAATGCTAGAGAACTCTGTAGAAGGGGTGGGGGCTGTATGAAGTGGATACTTCATATTTGCTCTGTGGAGACACCCTACTGCCATACACGCACATATTTTTAAAAAATATTTGGACTTCAAAAAAATATGCTTGAGTTTCTTTTTCCTCAATAACAATACTATATTTATCTCAAAAGGAAACTGACTACGGTAGTTCATTTTTGGGTTATAAGTGCTTAGTCTGTCACTTTATAATTGCAGAGATTCCATACTATTCTTTTGTGGGAAAAAAACCCAAACAAAAAATGCTGTTATCTTTGGACTAGATGAGAACACCTTTTGTAAGGTGTAAAGGGTTTATTTTATTTGTATGGGATTCCATTCTTTCCAAATAGAGGCATAGATCAGTAGTTCTCAAGCTTTTTCTCTACTTTAATACATATGCCTGAGGGAAAAAGGCAGACTATCAATAGTGGGCCGACCAGATGTACCATTTGAAACGGGACAGAAAACAATGGTACTGTCCCGTTTCAAATGGTACATGTAGTCAGTCTAAGCATTAGTGACTCCCAGTTAGGGAGCACACACTCTGTAAACATTGTCCTGGTAATTTAGATGCCTTCCCTCCATCACCTCCTTTGAGCAACATTGGCTCAAGTACCATTCCCCAAACTGTGGGGAGAGGAATGTTTTGAAGGATGTCTGTGCAAAGAGGGTTCTGTGATCAAGCAACTCTAGTGAACTCTGGGCTAGCCAGTGTTAAACAGATTTATGCCAGATTGTCTTAGAACCTGTGAAATGATAATGTGCAGTCTACTGCACCAAACAGGACTACAATATGACTCACTTTCCAAATTGATCTGGCTTAAGAATTTGTAAGGATTTGGGCAAGAAGAAAGAATAGGAAGCCTGTTATTTATTTATTTATTTATTTTTTTTTAACTCAGAGGCAGGGTTCTTGAACCAAATTTTGACTTCAAATCATTTTACTGAAAAGAGTTGATACACAGGCTAGTTTTAAGAAAATATATAAGATAATATATCATCATTTCACAAAATTTAGCAAGAAGTCAGAAACTACAAAGTTTACCACCACTGTTGCACATTCCCTTGTTCTTTTGCAGAGCCATGTATGTGGGTTTTGTCATGATGAAACTATGCCTTTTGTATCTTGTTTTCTTTTACCAAACATCTATCTGCATTGCTACTTACAGTACCAAAATTTTTAAATGCCAGTTAACCATTCTTCTCATTGGGCATTTTAAGCTCCTTTCACTATCTACTAGAAAATCGTGATTTTCCTGCTTAAATTGTTTTTTTGTTGTTGTTTTTTGTGTGTGTGTTATTTGAAATATTTCTTGAAAATAAATCTTATTGATGATTTGTATCAAAGTACATAAATACAATTTTGCCAGTTGCTTAAGAATGCTGGTTGCTTGAGTTCCGGTTAACAAAGAGTCTACTGTATATTTATGAGATTCCTAGGGTTTCTGAGTAGGAGGAAAAAGCTGCGTCTTCCAGAGATACAGTAAGTTCTCAACATCATCAGTAGGTTCTACAACAACAAGCAAAATGATATATAATGAAACCAGTTTTACCATAGGCTAATAAATGAAAACAAGAGTTAAAAGTTCTTACGCATCTCATCAGTGTTATCACAAAACATTGTTATTCAAGGACCTGCTATAGTTCCAAAGATGTTCCGTAATCAGTGATGTGATGGGCAAGATAAATATAATTACCATACAGTTTTCCAAAGTGTTAATTTTGTAGGATTATGCTTATTTGGTTCTTAGGTTCTGGTTTGCTGTGTGTCAATCATTCATTACTTTTATTTAAGAATTATTTATTGAACACCTATATCCTAGGCACTTTGGGAGATGCTAGGTACATATCAAATGAACAGGACATGACCTTATTTAGAAAGCTAATTTTACATTTCTTAGATTGTATAAAATTGATATCTGTGGGCAAAATTAGGCATTTGTAAATGTCTGTTTAGACAAAAGCACCAGACTTGTCTAATGCGTGACTAGTGGGGACTTTAAATACATTGCTCAGGTTTGATAGTAAAGCACTTGCCTCTTACTGTGCCACTTTCATCCTCACATAATGAATCTACTGTTATTCAGTCCTGGATTGCAGTTGGCTGGGGTACTTTCAGGAATTGACTTGGGGGATGAAAGCTGGCTCGCTCTTCTCTGGCTCATGTTGCCAGAGTTATGTGAAGAAAGCTGGGACAGGTTTGTTCCCAGCGTTTTGGGTGTGTTTCTCTTCTCAAATATCTTTAAAAAAAAATTAGTGTAAGTTATTTGAGGTTCATGGGAATTTAACAGTATACAAATAGCTGGTTATTAATAATACAAGGGCTGTCCAGAAAAAAAATCCAACTATTGTTAATATAATGAGAATGGAAACATGACTGGATATTTTCTGGACAGCCCTCATGTATTCTCTAGGTATTCTCTGATAGATAGGAAGTACAAATAAATACAGGAATAAAAAACTTGAAAGTGTGTATAAGTTCCAAAGTGAATAGAACCCGTTTCCACACTGGTGATAAAGACAGGATTTACAAGTTAGAGAATAAATGTATTAATCCAGTAGACTCTCCGTTAACTGAAACTCAAGCAACTGGCACAATTTTTTGCCGATTGCTTGCATTTCAGTTAACAGAGCATCTCCTTACATTTATCCAGCATCTACCAATCCCCATGGGTGCCTGTTAACTGAGAGTCTACTATATATCCTTATTTTAAGGCCATACTATATCTCCTTATTTTAAGGGCACGGTTTTGACTTCTTAAAGTGGCCAAATTTGTATGGCCATGATCTGAACCCACAGAGCATTCTGTGTTATGTAATTCACCAAAAAGAAAATGTTAGTTTTGCCTTGTTTTTTTTTTATTTTTTGTTTTGTTTTCATTATGGAACTAAAATGTTAAATTAAGTTAAACTCTTGCTCGCTATCATTTCCATTCTTGATGTAGAGATGAGGAAACGTGTAAGTAACTCTGTGGGCAATGGTAGAGGTAATTTGTGAGATTTCAGTCCCTGGGGTAGGAAGAGTGGTAGGGCCCTTTTATCAGTTATTTATGCAACGAAGTCTCTTGAAGACCCTTTGTGGGGAGAGTAGTAAAGTGACTTCTAGTCCTACTTGAGGACACCTCCAGTGTTTCTCACATTACCCTTAGTTGTCAAACTGGTGAAATCTTATGGTGGGACATGGTGTACTATACTGGACTCTACCTTCTTCAAGGGGTAAATAATGAACTTAACATCATTATGTGATACAATTCAGAGTGGCTAGCACTGAATGCATTGTTGATTTCATTTCTGGCTTAGGGACAGTGAGAATGTTGCCAAGCTACCTGGGAGACTGTCTTGTCTCTGCATCAGATGAAAACATGAAAATTACCATGTTCTCTTAAGGTAGTAATCATGAGTTGGGCAAGAAGAGAACCTTAGAACTCTGCTGGCACATCTTAAACCTCTGTCCCTAGTCACTGGCTACCCTCCAGTAGTCTAGGTTTTACAATGAAGGAGCTTTTGGATCTCTGTTGTGATGTCAGTATGCTTGTTCTTTGGTGTAGAGATTGCTAAATTCTACACACGGCTTCTCCTACCACAAAGCAGATGCTAGCCTTCCTTTTCAAATGTTTTTATCTTTGTTTTATAGAGATGAAAATTCACACAACATAAAGTTAAACATTTTCAAGCACATAATGCACTGGCATTTAGCACATTCACAGTGTTGTACAATCACCACCTCTGCCTAGTTCCAAAATATTTTCATTACCCCCCAAAGAAATCCCTCTACCCACCAAGTAGTCACTCCCCATTCATACCCTTCTTCTAGCTCATAGAAGCCAATAACCTACATTGTGTCTCTATGGATTTGCCTATTCTGGGTATTTTGTATAAACAGAATCATACAATATGTAATCTTTTGTGTCTAGCGCCTTTCACCTAACATGTTTCTGAGGTTCATCCATGTTGTAGCAAGTCTCAGTACTTCATCCCTTTTTATGGCCAAATAATAGTCCATTGAATACACATACCATCAAGTGTTACCTACTTATTCATTGATGGACATATAGGCTACTTCTTTTAATATATTTTTAATGTTTATTTTTTATTAGCTAAATGGGCCTTAACTGTGCATCACTCGTTGGTCCTTATTGAGCTGAATGAACTGATCGCTTCCTCTATGCCTGCCTTCAGTAAGCACTCAGCACCTACTTATTCTCCACCCGTTTTATGAGAGCCTTTTAGGTGTTTGCAGGTGGCTGTCTTCCTGAGCCTTCCCTGCTAGGCCCAATACTTCTAGGTCTTCAACCATTTCTCTAGTGCTCTGCTTTCAGAATAATGGTTCTCCTCCTGATAACGTGAAGAGCCCAGAACTGCAAGCTGCACATCAAGTGCTCTCACTAACGCGAGTACAGAGCAGAATAAACCTGACACGCCCAACTCTTCTACGTAGGTAGTCTATTTCTATGACGTCTACTTGGAGTTGCATTAACCTCCTTGGCATTCATCTTCACAGTGTTGATTCATTCTGAGCCTTCTGTAAACTAAAGCACATAATAATTTTTTGCACATGCAACCTCTGGGCCATGCCTTGGCAGGGTTTTTGAGACCCGAATGGTTTATTTAGACCTATTAGTACTGTATTAGGTTCCTGGGGCAGATGTAACATAACGTACCACGAACCAGGTTGCTTGAAACAACAGGAATTTATTGTCTCACAGTTCAATAAGCTGGCTAGAAGTCTGAAATGCAGGTGTTGGCCAGACATTCTCCTATTGAACTGTGTAGGGGAGAATCCTTCCTTGCTCTTTTTCTAGTGTCTGGTTATCCTTGGTGTTCACTGTGGTTTCTGCATCTGTACTCACATGGCCATCTTCCCCCTGTGTGTCTCCATCTCTTTTCTTCTTCTTAGGATACCAGTCAGATTGGATCGGGGGCCCACCCTAGTCCAGTGCCGTCTCAGCTCAACCTGATTTTATCTGTCTATTTTCTATTTACAAATAAGGCCACAATCACAGGTCCTGGGGTTTGGGACTTTGGCATACCTTTTCAGGGATACAATTCAACCCATAGCACGTAGCAAGAAATTATACTGAGCTGAAGGAGATGGAAACCAAAAGGAACAGTAGCTTAAACAGAAGAGGCATTTAACTCACTATCCAGGAAACATTAATTTTGTATCATGTGACAAATCCAGGTGTGGGCGGTCTAGGATTGTGATAGTGGCCCCTCAATGTCATCGGGGCACAGGTTTCTGCCTTTCTCTATCATTGGCAGTGCCAGGCTTCCACCCCGAAGCTCACAGTGTGGTCCAAGGTAGCTGCACAAATTCCTTCAAGCCATC
>PVKE010028979.1:0-20560 GCA_004027555.1 Craseonycteris thonglongyai | reverse complement strand
AAACAAATGGGACCTTATCAAGCTAAAAAGCTTCTGTGCTGCAAAGGAAACCATCAACAAAGCAAAGAGGCAACCAACCAACTGGGAGAAAATATTTGCAAACAATGCCTCTGATAAGGGGCTAATATCAAAAATATACAAAGAACTTATACAACTCAACAAGAAAAAAACAAGCAATCCAATTAAAAAATGGGCAGATAACATTAACATACACTTCTCTCATGAAGACATACATATGGCCAACAGATATATGAAAAAATGCTCCACTTCACTAGCAATTAGGGAGATGCAAATAAAAACCACAATGAGATACCATCTTACACCTGTTACAATGGCTATAATCAACAAGACAAGGGATAACAAGTGCTGGAGAGGCTGTGGACAAAAATGAACCCTCATACACTGCTGGTGGGAATGTAAACTTGTACAACCGCTATGGAAGGCTGTATGGAGATTCCTTTTAAAATTACGAATGGAATTACCATATGACCCAGCCATCCCTCTACTGGGCATCTACCCAAAAAACCTGAAAACCTCAATCTTTAAAGATGTTTGTACCTGCATGTTCATCGCAGCACTGTTCACAGTGGCCAGAACATGGAAACAACCAAAATGCCCTTCGGTATATGACTGGATAAAGAAGATGTGGTACATTTACACAACAGAATACTACTCAGCGACAAGAACTGATGAAATACAGTCATTTGTGGCAACGTGGATGGACCTAGAGACCATCTTATTAAGTGAAATAAGTCAGACTGAACGAATCCGGAAACATATGACCTCACTTATAGGTGGAATATAAAACTGAAAGTAACAAAGACACAGAGACCTATGGACACACTCAATATCTGGGTAATTGCCTGAGGGAAGGGGAGGAGGGGGAAAGGAGAAAGGGAGGGGAGGTGGGAGAGGGCACTAGTATTATGGACATACACAATAGTTTGGTGGTTACCTGCAGAAGGGGGAATAGCGGGGAGGAAGAGTTGTGGGGAGAGGTTGGAGTGGGCCCCGGATGTGTGTGTGTGGGGCTGGTTCTGGGAGGTGGGCACATGCTGTGATGCGTGGGTCATGGTGTGATGCATGGTGTGATGTGGACTTGTGCATCTGGAAACTATCTAATTGTTACCAACCAATGTCACCCCATTAAATTTAACAATAAAAAACAGAAACATAACCACTGCAAATACAGATACATAATTATATATGTCTTGTTTATTCCACTGTTGACTCCTGAAGTTTAGTGCCAATCTAGTTCAGCTTAGTATACCAAGGACTCATTATTATGCTTAATACTAAAGGAACTAAAAAAGGGTTATTTATCAAATTCTTGTTTAATAGAAGGGTGAATAAATATGTTAATTAGTTTTATTTTTTTGCAGACTGAAGTAATTTATTACAAATTTTTGAATTAGCTATCTTTTTGAAGAGAAAATTTTACTTAAATAATATTAGTTTAAAATTAGGCTGGAGAATAAAATGTAAAAGTTAAAACAGGTATATATTTTAGTTAAACAAGCTAAGAACTGAGGTAGAAATTATGTATGCTTAATATAAGAAAGAGTGGAGAGACCAAATGAAAGAAATTTTAGTCAGAGAATTTTTTAGATATCCAGAGTAGCTATGTATTATATAAATTCCTCCCATCAGAACATAGTTGCGTAAAAGAGAAAAAAAATAGGTTTCTTGCATTGTAGTCTAGTATTTGTTGCATTTAAAATCTTTTAGGCTGGCATAGACAGCCAAACTAAAATTACCATAGGCTCAAATATGCATAGTGTCTTTTACAGTGTGAATATAGAATAGAGTCTCCTGGTGACAAGTGGAATAAAGGTAAAATTGTAACTAGGGATGATGAGTTTTTTTCTTCATATCCATATCCTTCTGGTTTTCATTATGCTCATATAGCAAGGGCAGCAGTCAGGAAAGAAGTTCCATGTAGACTTTGATTTGATGATACCCATGCTTAGCCAGAGCAGTAATGGTAACATAATACTCCTTCTCTTATTCTCTAATTCAGGAAAGGGAGACAGGATGATTCACTTCCCAGAGCATTGTGAAAGTTATGCTGCCTCAATGGTGACAGATACTCTTTGTGAGGAGAGCCTGAACTTCCCTAACTGGACTTGAAATTTTCTTTTTAGTATTCCTAAACAGAAATATCAATGACCCAGAATACAGTGGCAATTCAGGCAATTATTATTTTTTTTTATATTTTTTAGAATTAGATTGTCCTAGAAATATAGTTCAGTTGCATTTTGAATAGCAGAAGTTGTTTGAAAATACAATTTGGCAACCAGTTCTTGCCATTAGTCACAAAAAAAGATCAACTAATTGATCATTTAAAGAAATGGAATGCTATTCTGGGTATTGCACTATGTACACAGAAAAGTATATAAAGTAGTATCCAGAAAATTTCCACATAATTTTTATTACCTGTTGATTTCAAACTGGATTTATTTAAAAGAACAGAAATTTTTTGAAGCTGCATTAAAAAAAGATTTTGTGCTTTGTAAAGGTGACATTTCTATAAATACTTAAATGATATTTATGTGTACATTCATTCAATCAAAATATATTGTTTTCCTGTGAAGAGCTGGAATATACTTATAGATATTAATAAGATATCGTACCTCATTCCAGAAGGTCACTCTGTAATATAAGAGCAAATTATGTCAGTGAGTATAATATATTTTGAAGAGATAAAAGTGCATTATGATAATTCTCATTATGCAGGAAACATGTGTTTCTTTGAGAATATATAAGAGAGGTATTTACCTCAAAATAGGAGGGTAGGTATTACCAGGTCAATAGCTCTCAAAAATGTTCATTAAATTAAACCCTCAGAATATTTTTAGAAAAATCAATAAAATCTAAAGGAGATTGAGGGGAGATGGGGGGATGGAATTCTCATCTATTCAGATCTTGACAAGAGGCATTTCTGATTGAGCAAATATTATTTCCCCCATTGTGTTATCAGATCTATTTATAAGTCTCTCACTCTGTCAAAGCCTGTACACTCCATGAGAGCCAACTGTCTTTGAAGTACACATGTTTATTACTTGTCTAGGGTTGCCATAACAGAGGACCTCAAACTGTTCCATGTCCTTCTTTAAGCTTCTAGTACTGGAAGTCTTTGGTGTTCCGGGAATGAAGATATGTCGCACCATCCTCTGCCTTTATTTTTACAAGGCATTTTCCCTGTGCACATGTCTGATTCTATGTTCAAATTTCTCCCTTTTACAAAAACACAATCATATTGAATTAGGACTACATTGATGGCCTCAAATCAATGTCAGCATCAGCACAGACTTTATTTCCAAATAAAGTCACCTTCACACTTACTGGGAATTAAGACTAATATCTTTTAGAGAGTGAAGAAACACAATTCAATCTATAACTTTATTTAGATGTGAAATGAATATAAGCTGAGGAAATAGATGAATAATAGGAATGTTTTCTTTTTTTAGTAACCGAAGGTCATAATTACAATTAACTCAGATACTAAGAAGGAAAGAATATATTTAAAACCCTGAAGTATTTTACAGGTATACCTTGGAAATATTTTAGGTTCTAGACCACAACAGTAAAAGAAATATCACAATAAAGCAGATCACAAGAATTTTTTGGTTTCCCAGTGCATATAAAAGTTATGTTACACTATAACGTAGCCTATTAAGTGTGCAAGAGCATTATGTCTGAAACAGACAATGTGCATACCATATTTATAATCTATTGTATTGTCCAAAAATGCATCATCAGATCCTTCAGTGAATCATAATACTTATTGCTGGTGATGGGTTTTGCCTGGGTGTTGATGAAAATGTACTACTATCAGTGAAGTGTAAGAAAGCAAGCACAATCAAATGAGGTATGCCTATAAATGGAAGAGTACTGAAGATCACCTTTTTCTTACGTTTTCTTATGCACTGTGACTTTTCTACTAGTGTATTAGTCTCTGTTATAAGTTGAATGCAGGCATCTTATAGTGGATGTTTGTACAAATGGTAACCTGTTTACATTCTACTATTCTACATGCTGCTGCTCCTTCTTAAATCTACAGATACAGAAGTAGGGTCCTGAAAGTTATCATCACTAGCATTATGTTGTGCCTGCTGACTTACAATAATTGTTTGAACTAAGGTTAACCAATTGGCTTATAAGCTAAGGAATTTGTTTTTTAAAGAGTTTTATATTAAAAGTATGTGATTTTAACCTTATTAAGAGTCTTATACTGTACTGTAAAGGAGAATGTGTATATTTTTTCATTTTTAGTCATGTACAGTAGTGGATAGAATAGCATACAAAAAAGAATAAGTGTGTAGTTAAAGAAGAAAATAAACCAATTGCCAAGGAAACACAAGACAAGGACAAAATTTAAATATCCAGTGTCTGGTTCTATTTTCTTCCTAAGAGTGATTCTTGTTCCACAAAAAAAAAATTTTTTTAGTGTTTTCTTTCCTTCACATGAGCTAGTTGTAGAGAATTTCTTTAAAAGTAGCATTAATAACAAAAACTATTTAGCCCTATTTCTAGGAATCTGGATTTTGCTGACTACAACTTGTTTAAGAATTTTTGAATTCGTTTATTCTTCAGTATCTGAACTACAAAAGAAAAATTATAAGGTGACACTGTTAATAGATTGATGGTAAGATTAAAAGAATAATACAAACAGTGATATGTATATTTGTATCCCTTTATATACATGCTGCATAATAACATTTCAGTCAGTGACAGATTGACTATACAAATGTGGTCCTTTAAGATTATAATGGAGATGAAAATTCTATTTAAGTTATCCAAATCTTCTTGGTTCAGTTTAGGTAAATTATATGTTTCTAGAAATTTGTCCATTTCCTCTAGGTTGTCAAATTTGTTGGCATACAGTCTTTCATAATAATCTCTTATGATTGTTTGTATTTCTGTAGCATCAGTTGTAATCTCTCCCCTGTCATTCCATATTCTGGAAATATGAGATTTTTCTCTTTGTCCTTTGGTGAGCCTAGCCAGTGGTTTGTCCATTTTATTGATTTTTTCAAAGAACCAGCTCTTTGTGGTGTTAATTTTATCTATTGTTTTTCTATTCTGAATATTATTAAGTTCTGCTTTAATTTTTATTAATACTTTTCATCAGCTGGCTTTGGGGGACCTCTGTTATTCTTTTTCTAGCTCTATAAGATGAGCTGTGAGGGTGTTTATCTGTACTTTTTCTAGTTATTTGAGATAGGCCTGTAATGATATAAATTTCCCTCAATACTGCTTTAACTGTGTCCGAGAAATTTTGGTATGTGGTGTTTTCATTGTGATTCGTTTCTACAATATTTTTAATCTCTTGCTTTATTTCCTCTTTGACCCAGTCACTTTTTAATAGCATGTTGTTCAATCTCCACATATATGTGGTTCTCTCTGCACTTGATCTTTTGCAATTGATCTCTAGTTTCAATGCTTTGTGGTTCGAAAATACACTTGGTATGATTTGAATGCCCTTAAATTTGTTGAGGTTGGATTTAAGTCCCAGGATATGGTCTATCCTTTAAAATGTTCCATGTGCACTAGAGTAAAATGTATATCCCGTTGCTGTAGGATGGAATGACCTGTAAATATCAATTATGTCCATTTCCTGCAATGTATCATTTAAAGCTGCAATTTCCTTATTTATTTTCTGCTTGGATGATCTGTCCATTGTTGTCAGGGGTGTGTTTAGATCTTCTACTATAATTGTATTTTTGTCAAATTCTCCTTTTAGATCTGTTAGTAGTTGCTTTATAAATGTTGGTGCTTCCTGATTGGGGCATATATATTGATGATTGTCATGTTTTCTTGGTGTATTGTCCCTTTTATCAAGATGTAATGTCCATCTTCATGTCTTATTATTTTTTTTATCCTGATGTCTTTTTCATCAGAAATCAGTATGGCCACTTCAGCTTTTCTCTGACTGCCATTTGCTTGGAGTATAGTTTTTTATCCTTTTACCCTGAGTCTATGTTTGTCTTTGTGGCTGAGGTGTGTCTCTTGTAGGCAGCATTGGATTTTGTTTTTAATCCAGTCTGCTACCCTGTGCCTCTTTATTGGTGAATTCAGTCCTTTTACATTCAGGGTGATGATTGAGATATGAGGATATCCTGTATCCATTTCTTCTTTCCTTTTTATTTTTTTCTGGTCCCAACTTTTCTCCATTTATTTTAATTTCTTGATTCAGGTTGAATAGCGTCCTTCAGTATTTCTTGGAGTGCCGGTTTTGAGCTGGAGAATTCCCTCAGCTTCTGTATATCTGTAAACGCCTTAATTCCTCCTTCATATCTAAAGGTTAATTTTGATGGATAGTTAATACTTGGCTGGAAATTTCTCTTTTAATATTTTGAAGATTGGGGTCTACTCCCTCCTGTCTTGCAGAGTTTCTGCTGATAAGTCTGGTGACAGCCTGATAGTTTTACCTTTGAAAGTTATATCTTGTTTTTCCCTGGTAGCCTTGAGGATTCTTTCTTTGTCTTTGTTTTTTGTCATCTTCAGAACAATGTGCCTTGGAGAAGATCTGCTAGGGTCTAAGTAGTTAGAGCTCCTAATATCCTCTTGGATTTGGGGCTGTAATTCTTTCCACAGGATAGAAAAATTCTCATACCTTATTTATTTTAGTAGACTCTGTGAAGATTTCATCTCACTTCCTTCTGGTACCCCTATTATTCTAATATTGTTCTTTCTGATGGAGTCAGAGAGATCTTGTAGTGTTCTTCCATTTCTCTTGATTCTCATTTCCCTTTCTTCTTCCCTCTGTGACATTTCCGTGTTTCTATCTTCCATTTCACTCATTCTTTCCTCTAGCTGGACAGTTCTGTTTCCTATGCTGGTCAGTTCTTTTCTCAGCTCTCCCATGATGCCTTTCATTTCAAGGAGTTCCTTTTGGTTCTGCTCTAGCTTGTCAATTTTATAGGTCAAGTACTCATTTTGCTCAGAAAATTTCTTGTTGAGGTCATTTAACTGTGTCTTGGTACTTTGCCAGCATTGAGTGAGCTCTCTGAGTGTCTTGAGTATTGCAACCATGAATTCTGTTTCACTTAGGTTGATTCCAAGTGTACACATTCCTTTACTAAAGAATGCCCCTGATCTTCTGGAGGGGTTTTGTATTCTGAGGTGTGCGTTGTGTTTGATGTGGTTCTTTTTGCTTTACTTTTGGGGGTTGCCTATGAGATGGGCTTCTTTTTATTTATTTTTTGGTCTCAGTTGTGGGAGGGGGCGATTTTGGGAGATGGTTGGGAGAAGCAGACAGCTTCTGTGCCCTGGGGCACTTCAGGTTGCTGTCTTAGCTGTTAGAAAGCAGTGTAGTCATGGTGTGGCCAGGGGTCGGGGCATGTGAGTAGGAGCTAGGACGAGCCTGAGACACAATAGCAGATTCCTCTTTCAGCAGAGGGGCTGGTGGTTCAGTGTGGGCGAGGTGCAGGAGCTCTGGTCTTTCTTTCCTCTGCTTCTCTGCTTCTCCTTTAATCATGTCTGTGAGCTGCGCCTGCAGGGCAGCAGGGCAGATAGGCTGGGGCTTGGCAGAGGCCCAGTCGGTCACGTGGGAGGTCGCAGCCGTGACCTGGTCAGAGGCGCACCCAAAGCCAGGTTGTCCATACGGGCATAGGTGCATTGGCAGCTCGATCAGCAGCCCAGTCGCACGTGCAGGCATAGGTGCCATGAAGGCCCAGTTGGCAGCCCAGTAGTGCGTGTGGGCGTTAGTGCCACAGTGGCCTGGTCGGTAGCCCGGTCGCACATGCAAGTGCAGGAGGTTGCGCCGCAGCAGCCGGGTCGGCAGTCTAATTGCGAGAGCTGGCAGCAGCACTGCACGGCCCAGTGGGTGGGGTGCCGAAAACCGGTCTCGTGCGCTGGCAGCAGCGCCATGGTGGCCTTGTGGACGTATCACCGATAGCCGGTCTTGTGGCCAGTTGGCAGCTCAATTGTGTGAGCTGGCGGCAACACCACCTGGCTCAGTGGGCAGGGCGCTGAAAGCTGGTCTCGCATGCAGGCTGTGGCACTGTGGCGGCCTTGTGGGCGGGGCGCCGTAAGCCCTGGGCGCACAGGCCGCAGCTGCGCTGGCAGTTGCTCTAGGCCTGCGGCTCTGTTGAGACCACTAGATTCACTCTAAGCACGTCTAATGCAGCCTTGTCCATTCAAGCCCCAGCCCTCACTCCAAGAGCCCTGTCTTCAAAAGTTGCTCCCTCACAATCAATCTCCTCCATAAATCAGGGGTGCCGAGCTGCTGTGGGCTGATTCCCTGCTCTCACCCTGCCCTCTGGGAAGTGCAGCCGCCCTGCTCCACAGTCACTGTTCCACTTTAGGCTCTGTGATCTGATTAGGACACTGTGTGCTGTCCCTTGAGTTCGGATGTTAAATTATCCACAGTCTTGTGGTGCTTCCACACTTCCTAGGTCTCGGCTTCTAGCCCACCCTCAATCCAACTCTACTTTGACAATAGTCCCCCAACCCCCCTTTGTTTTTGCTAGCCCCGGGCCACGATCCGAGTCTTTGTCCCCGAACGGCTGCTTCCCCTTCCCTCTTCCGCTCTCCCCTTTTTTCTCTAACCTTTGGGTGTTGATCTGTGTTGTGTGGTTCTCTTAGTTGAGGTTGCTTCTCAGGGTTTCCCCCATGGATTCCCCTCTGTTTACAAGTCCCTTCCCAGGCAGTTATCGGCGTTCTCCTCTCATGCTGCCACCATTTTTTCTCCTGGTTATGTTTTATAATGTCACTAAGAATACCCATATAAGCATATATTCCTGAGAGCCCCTGTCACGTTTTTGTCAACTGCACAATCTATAAACTGGATTCATTGTGTATTGCTGTCTTAAGATAACATATCTCATATATATTGTTGATTCATTAACATTTGACTTATGGCCAACAGCACTATAACTCATGCCTTATTGAAACTTATTTAACACTTATATTGTCTCTGTAAAGTGGAGTCTTCTTGCACTTAGAACCAATAGACAGCACTACATTTGGGGGCCATATTAAAGAACAAAGTCACAAACAAAAAACACTAAATTGCATTAAAAGTGACACCTAATGTATTATAAAAACAAACAAACAAACAAACAAACAAAAAACGGTTGTTTAAGAGTTTTGAAATGGGAAGACACAGTGTTTACTTGCTGTACCTCAGGTGGAAACATTTTCACTGAGTGATTCAAATTATTTGCCAGTTTTCACATATTCATAAATTACTGTGAAAATACCATAAAAATAAGTGTTGCAAATAAATTTTACCAAATAAGTAAATTACAAATACAGAAACCACAAAAATGAAGCTCAATGGTATGTTAACAAAAATAGAAAAAAAATGTGTTCTAGCGTTAATAGTATAATGCACAAAGGAAAACAAAGCACAGAAGAAAGAAGTTAACTGTGATTGGGAGTGTTGGAGAACATTCCGTAGAACAAATGGTGACTGGGAAAATATTTACTGGCTTCTGTCAAAAGCCCATCAAGTCAAAGAAAATAGCATATTGAGGTCATGGTATACTTTGGTATATTAAAGAACTATAGGTAATCCTCATATCTGAAGCTTAACATGGAGGGTTCAGAAGTGTCTGAAGAGTATAGTATGAATAGCAGCCAGATAGTAAAGGATCTTAAGGTCTATCTTAATTGCTTGGAATAGTTTTCATGATGACCAGAAGCAATGGACAAGCCAAATAGGTGTGTGGCATGAATAAGATATTACAATACTGCTTCAGTAGCTTGTGAGAAGTAGTAAATATTTTAAGACCATGCCTTTATAAAATTTTACTATGATCTGTTCAATTCGTGCTTTAAGTCTTAAGTATTTTATTAAGAGTTATTTTAGGGAGGCAGAAATGGCCCAGCAGGTTGAACACTCACTTTGCAGACCCGGGGTCCAAATATCCTGTCTTTGCCCTGGGCTGTGTGAACCTATATGGAGAACTGGGGTGTGCTTCCCTTGTGGGAGGCCCCCACTTTATTTTTTTCTGGGGCAAACTTCCCATATGGGAGGCCTCCAGTTAGGCCCCCAGCTTGGGAGGCCATGTCTCTCATGAAAGGGGCCCCAGACCTGGTTTCTGTCCTGCAAGTTCCCCCACCCACCTGTGTGGAACAAGACTATGTCAAAAACGGATGACCTGTAACTGTGGAGACTGCTCTGGGTGCTTACCCTTCTCTCTGTCTCTCTCTGTCTCTCTCTCTCTCCATCAAAAACAATAAAATAAGGTAAGGAGGAGGGAAGGAAGAGCCCCGAGCCATCCCTATAGTTACTCATCATTAGTTGTGACATAGTTTCATTCCACATAGCTGAATGTGGAACCACACTAGGCAGGAACCCATGGGAGGCAAGAAATTTTGCTGCCATCACTTACCTCTTGCACCACAATTCAGCATATGGGTCTGCACGAGTTGGGGCTGGGATTCAACCCCCAGACCTCACAGATGCATGGCAAGTGCTCAACCTACTGAGATATCCTGGTATCCTCTGGGTTTTAACAAAAGAAAAAGTAAATTTTATTCTACTTGTGAAAGAAACTTAAAGGGAAACATTTTGTTGATATCCAACTGAAATGGAATTCTTAGAAACATAAAAGACCTAATTTAAAATTAATTAATTCAGTAAAACACATAATAAGTTGGATCATAGTTATAAAAAAGCCAGTTTCTTTTTTTAATACATTTTCTCTGACATATTTCCTACTCCTAGACTGTGTGAGCTGCTCCTCAAACAGTTTTATACTCTGTGGTAAGTAATGCTAAAACTGTCTTTATATGTGTCCCACACAAACTTGTCCATATTTATATTATACCATTGATCAAAATAGATAAATGAGAAAATGAACTCATAGGCCAACTTTAGTGTTGAGATTCAATATCCTTGCTCTCCACAGGGAAAGAAGCAATTCCAAATGCTTTTTTCACAATCAAGTTCTACATCTAACAATTTCAATAGTCGGCACAATTTGATAAACACATTTGTTAGTTGTGAGCCATTTTATTTCAAAATGCTCTCATTTATACGTGCTCAATAATTGAGTAATGTGAAAGAAGTTACAAATTTGAATAGACACATTTAATAATCAGATGAACATTGTATTCAAGAAAGGTGATATGCTTTTTGAAGAAATCTCTATTTGAATTTTCTATAAGTAACATAGCAGCAACTATTTTACCCGATACACACTGCTTAGAGTGTTTCTATGATGTGACCAGCTTTAATCGAAGAAGCCACCCTACACAGGCACTTACAGTCACAACTGTATTTTTTTTTTTTTTAGACAGAGATTTAAAATCTCACCACAACGTCAATCTGGGAATCCCACAGTGGCTCATGTCTTATGTTCTGTGTGTTGCTCCTCTGACATTCTGAGCAAGATTAATCAATAAGTTTCTTCTACCAGAAACTGAGTGGTCATGACATCACCAGCAAGCTTAGTCTTGTTCTAGAAAACCAATTGAGTTTGACCAAAATGAGCAGCAATTTATCTTAAACAAGGGAGGTTCACTCTCTGTAGTGTTCTAAATATTAGATACTGCTGATAGTTGGGCCCAGGAGTACCTCTACAGAGCCAAGAAAGGAAGGGTATCAAAAGATCAATGTGCTGATTTTCAATTAATCACTACATTAATCCAGGTGGAGTTTTGGTCTGAAAGCAAAAAGAGATCATTATTTGTATTAACAAGTGCGAAAGCAAAAATAATAATAATAATAAATATATATATATATTTTTTTTTTCTTTCTTAAATCAAGGTCCAGAAACACTAACTGATGGAAAGGTAGTTATATAGAAAACACAATTTTGGGATTAAAAAAACTTTTCCACCCCTGCCACTCATTAATGTCAATGAACTTCACATTTCTGAGTTCAATCTGGATGATATATTCAATCCATTTTATACTATTAGTAATATATTTAAAATAAGCTTGCTTTGGGGACTGCTTATGAAAAAAAATAACCTCACTAAAATTTTTGAACACTCTCTTCTTTTACCTGTAACATCAATATAAACTAATGAAATCATCTGATACTATGGTCTTTGGTTATATATGCAATTGCAATACTCTCAGTACATGCAGTGATATTATTGGGCTTAATATCCTACTCGGGCAAAAGAATATTATGCATGAATATTAAATTTTTAAAAAAGAATTAATTAAATAAGCATGAAACTAATTATAACGCTTTAAAAATTTTTATTTTTTTTTGTTAGAACAATTTCTATAAACCAATATCTCTGAATAGATAAAACAACAACAACAACAACAACAACAACAACAAAACCTAGATAAGCAATTATCAAGAAATATATAGGGGAGGCCAGGATGGCTCAGTGGGTTAAGTACTCACTTTGTAACCCCAGGGACCTAGAATCGAATCACGGCCCCGGCCCGTGCAGATCCATATGCTGAACTGGGGAGTACCCCCAGATCAGTTCTCGCCGGGGTGAGACCCCGGCCCAATTCCTGTCCTGTGTAGTCCTGCGCCCACCTGTGAAATGAAACTATGTGAAAAAACCAAACCAATGATGTACAACTATGGAGACTGTTCGGGGTCCTTCCCCTTCTCTCTGTCTTTGTATCTCTCTCTCTCTCTCTCTCTCTCTCTCTGTCAAAAACAATATAAAAGCAGAAAAAGAAATATTTAGCTTGCTGGACTTATTTTCTTGCGGGCCCTCAAAAATTATTTTAATGTAATTTTATTTAACATAAAGTATTTAATATTAGATATTTGTATCAAATGGGGCTTGGTCATTTGAGTGGAGGTAAAAATACAACAAAAATAGTAAGTAGAATAAACTAGTAATTGCATAAGTTATATAGGAAGAAAGAAAATGACTAGTGTGATGTTGAAACGGTGAAGAAAATTTGTGAGACTTGATTAGAAATTTGAAGAATGTCTTTTAGTATTAGTAGAGAAAAATTAATAGCACTTCCACAGTATGGTAATTTTATAAACAAAGATACATAGATGGAAACAAACATCACACATTACTTTAGGAGTTTCTTTATAATTCTAGAAGCAGGTGTTTTTCAAAGGCATAATTACAATCAAAATCATGGTGCTGACTATTAAAAAGACGTATCTTTGGATTTCAACCTAGAATTCTTTTGTGTGGATCTAAAGAATCTCGGGGAATTTTTATGGACCTCACAGTTTGACAGCCACCACACGTAGGAAAAGTTTAGCCAGATATAAAATCCACTGTCAACATACATCAGTCAGTACTGGTATACTTTTTCCAAACATGATGAAAATTTACATAGGAAGAATTACCCTCTCTCTCTTGGTGAAAAATATCCATGTTGAAAGCAAAAGTTCTGAAGTTTATCTGACCTCAGTTTGAATCCAAAGGGTAAGTTGCCTCTGCTCTGAAAAACATTTAGACTTTTTAAAATCTATTCTATTAGGTTGTTTTGAAGGCAGAGGTCATGTCTGTTTGGTTTATAATTATCTCAGTACCTAATTTGATAAATTATTGGTATATAAGAAGATGCTATTTATTATTAATTAAATTATATAATGTTAATCTTAGTAGATATATGTAGAAAACACTGAAAATTATTTAATGATTCAATTATAATAGTAAGCCATTAATTTTATAAGTATTTAGACTTTCTGTCCCTAATGTAAGTTCTGAGAATAAAATGTAAACAAGACAAAAATCTTTGACCTCAAATTACTGTTTTGAGAAGAAAAAGGCAAATAAATGAAGAACTGCATTAAAATGTGATAGAAAAGAAGAGCACACAATCACATAAAGCAAACTTCTAGGCCGGCTGGGACAGTGACATGAAACAAAAAACAGAGAAGACTTCTCTGAAAACATGATATGACATCTGTATTCACTTTCTGAGGCTACTATAAAAAATTATTATAAACTTGGTGACTTAAAACCACAGAAATTAACATTCTCAGTTCTGGAAGTCAGAAGTCTATAATCAAGGTGTTGGCAGGGTCATGCTCCCTCAGAGGGCTCTGGGAAACACTACTTGCTTATCTATTTTTCTTTTGGTGGACTCCCAACATTTTTTGATATTCCTCTCTTGTAACTACATCACTCCAATCCCTGTTTCCATCATCACATGGCTTCTGGTCATATATGTATCTCAGTATGTTCTTTCTTTCTTTCTTTTATTGTTAAATCTTTTGGGGTGACATTGGTTGATAACAATCACATTGTTCCCAGGTGTGCAATTTAACATTACATTAACTATGTATTCATTATGTGCTCACCACTCAGAATCAGCTCTCTTTCCATCACCACATATTTGACACCCCCTTCCTACTCCCACCCCCCCAGTTGTCCCACCCACATTATAAGGACACCTGACACATTTTATGTATCTTCCCCAGCAAATCCATTGTGACCTCATCTTTACTAATTATGTCTGTAAAGACCTTATTCTCAGGTAAGGCCATATTCTGAGTTTCTGGTGTACATGTGTTTTGGGAGGACACTATTCAACTCACAAAAATGACTGAACAAGAACTTTAAACTGTAAGTTAAGGTCAATCTGACCTAAAAGGTGGAAAATAATTTATCTGTGTTACACACTGCCTTGTTATTAATGACTTGGTCACATAGACATGGTTGCTTGAGTGTCCCCACTACCTATACTTAACTTCCAGGCAGAAAACCACTTTTCTTATTTGGAGTTACCATTATTTATTGCAGTTTCAATATGCTCCAGTATTGTCAATACACTGTAGGAAATGGAGGTCAGGTCTAGTAGGTAACAATAGCCTCTCCAACCACCATTTCTTACTAGTTTGGTGGAATCATTTTGTTTTCAAAACTGAATATTTTTTTTCTTATAGAAGTTAAGATATTGGTTATAATTTCTCTCCAGGATAGAAGATACCTAGCTTTGGTCTTTTTATAACTTCATCCAACCTGTTTGTCTCTGTGCCTCCAAAACAAGGAATAACAAGATTGATACCAGCCTTCTCTTTGCAGCTCTTACAGCAGTGTTTATTATGAAGAGAGCAGAGGGAGAACTTGACGAAGGTGAAAAACAACAACAACAACAACAACAACAACAACAACTTGAGAGTCTATTTAAGAATGATAAAAAACAAGCTTATGTGTTTTCATTGCTTTTATTCTTATTCAATCTTTTCAGTAAAAATAGCCAATATGGGGAAGCTGGGATGGCTCAGTGGGTTAAGTGCACACTTTGCAGCCCTGGGGACTGAGGATCAAATCCCGGCCCCAGCCTGTGTAGAACCATGTGTTGAACTGGGGAGTGCCCCCAGTTCTCACCAGGGTGAGACCCCAGCCCAGTTCCTGCCCTGTGCAGCCCCTCGCCCACCAGTGGAATAATACTATGTGAAAAAACCAATGATGTGCAACTATGGCGACTGTTCTGGGCCCTCCCCCTTTTCTCTGTCTCTCTCTCTTTCTGTCAAAAACAATAAAAATAAATCTTAAAAAAAATAGTCAGTATCTTTTTTTATCCTATTTTTTTATAACATGAGACAAATAAGAGGCTTATTGGTTTTTCTAGATTCAATAAAACTAGAGAACAAGCTTTACTTAAACAAATTGTAGGGTCTACTTGAAGAACACCCTTTGGGTTATGAGGGTTTCCTCCAAAGATCTGCTTGGGATTACTAAGTTTTTGTTTGTTTGTTTGTTTGTTTGTTTGTTTTCTGTTTTGTTTTGCCTTTTTGCCATTTTAACCTGAATTGTTGAATATAACAAGCTATGACCTACAACTTTCTGTAAAAACAATACTTCCTTTCTCATTGCCTTTATTTTTTAAGTTAATGATATTCTTGCAAGTAATATGGCTTCTGACAACTATTATCCACCTATTCCATGGGAAGAAAAATACATGACCAGAGTTAGAGTCTGTGTGCAAATTATAGTGCTTAGAGGAAAAACATAATTATCTCAGTAAATATTGTATACATAGCTTTACCACATAATTTAATGTTTTTGTTTCACTCTGTGTAATTTTTGTTTAGAGTAACTTATTTTTATTCCTGACTCATCAATAGTTGTGGACTAACCAAGCAGGGGAAACCTCAAGAAAGTAAATTATATTTGCTTGTGGAAGAGCAAGTATGCAGCCAGTAAATAATGGCTACTTTATCTGAACATAAACAGGATTAAATCAACCAACTTGGTAAAACAAAATTTTGAGTGAAACGTAATTCAAATGGTATACTAAAATTGCTTCCATTAAAAGTGCCTATATTTATTTATTTTAAATCAATATCATCATATTCTCATATTTATATGCATTTTGGATCAAGTACTTGTTTCATATTTAAAACAACTGCTTTAATATAAGAGTTTTGAGAATTTAATACGGATACTTTTTGTTAAAGATTATTTACACTTTTGATAATAATTAAATTTAAAATATTACTATATAACTATAAAGCAGCAGCTGCTGAAACAATAATTAGAATAAAAAAAGATTGCAAGATTTTTCTATATATTTTATATAAAAAATAATCAAGGGACATAAACTAAATATGAAATATAATATTTTTGGGGAGACTAATATTTTTAGATAGTTTACATTATATCTTAATATATATTTGGAGGAAAGATATACTTTCACATAATTTGAGAAAAGATGTATGTATACTTTTTACAAATGTAAATACTATGTTTTATTTTTGTTATATCTATGCCACCATTTCCCCTCTTTATTAATTCTCATTTAATGACAATTCACACAAACACACACACACACACACACACACACACAAGCACTTTGCTTTTGAAAAGGCAAAATGATTCAAAGTGAAGAGTATAAACTTTTGGTACTGACTAGCTAAGAAGCTTATACGACATGTTGCATTTTGTCTTAGGTTAGTCTGTGCAGAAGAATATGTTTAAGAGAATAGGCCTCGGCTTTGATATCCACCATTGATTAAATAGCTGAGTTTAATCATGTTAGTATCTTCTCATTTAGATTCCATATTTTTAAATAGGAGGAATTACAATACCGATCCCATGTGATTATTGTGATAATAAAAATAGTTTCTACCTACATAGGGGTAGGACTTAGAACAATGCCTGGTCATAAGTAATTAATACATGTCAACAATTATTATTACCTACAAATGGAGACATTAAAGTTCTTTCAGAGCTGTTTAGGTAATTCAATAAAATCATACGCATTCAAAATCTTTTTTAGACTCTAAAGTGATACAAATGCCAATTTGTCACTAAGTGACTAGCAAATATATGCCCTATATCTCTACTGCTCTCAAGTACCACATGTGGTATAGCAAGTTTTCTTCTTTTAGAGTACCTGTAATTGCTTTAAGGGTGCACATGAAATCAATTTATAGAAAGTAAATGGTTACATCAATGTAAATTATTCTCATAACCTACACCAATAGCTTATATAGTTACACCCCCCACCTTTTTTGTGTGTTCACATTATTATACTGTGTTATGGATTTAACATATATTGTCACCACTTTTAGGAGAGAAAGCTAAGGATTTGAAACATCTGAAAGTTGTTCAAAGTTCTTCAAATACTTTATAGTATAGTTGGAAGTAAATACAAGTTTCCCATGTTCAAGGTCACAGATTATACTTTTAGAAACAAAAGTCATGAACTGATATTTAAAGCAGCATGGCCAATTGAAATTTATTTTCAGCAGCACCCTATTTCAGTTATAGAGCTGAAAGGAAGTGCTGATAGATTAATCTCTATCAAACCTGATGGAAAAAAATTATTTCTAAGGTTGTAAAGGTGTTGCTGAAAGCTTGCATTAACATTTGTTTTGTCTAATAAGTCTGTGATGATTATTTAATTCCTGGCATAAATAAAATTTGTATAAGATTCCAGTAAAAATATAATCTGTGTTCAGCAGTCAAATGGCTCTGAACATTATATCACTACTACGTCTTTTTTTTTCTAAATTTAAAATAGTCACCTTTCTTCAACAACCTTCTCTGCCCACATACAAGGTCTTTACAAGTAGAGAAAACTTCTTTTTAGGGAGCGAAGCACATATAAATAAGTAAATACATGAATGAGCCTATTCCCTATGTAATTTATTTTTTGTCATTCTATTCTATTGGTTAAGAAACAATGCATTATATATGTTGTCAGACATAATATTATAAGATAATTTAGTCTATTTTCATTTTGGAATCAATTAGTCTATTGAACATGATGTTCTTCAGTGAACTGAAGTGAAGTGAGGATCAATTAAATTCCATTCTGTAATTAGAAATACATTTTTTTCAAATCAGACTTTTGATGTCCAAGGTTATCTGTTTGATGTTAATCCAAGTACTTGATTTAATTATATAGGTAGCTGCTTACTATTTGCAAAAGATCAGAAAAAAAATGTATTTTATATGCAGAGGCGACTACCTTTTTGAAAGTTTTATGTTCTAAAAGGAAAATTTTAGGCTTGCATATAATGTTTATTTTTCAACTCATTTTCATTTATTGTTAGATAAGATTGTGATAATCCTCAAGAAAAATGTGGAGAAAAAAATTTCTAGAGATATTAGATGTGCTATTTCTTCTATTATTTTCTATAATGTAGTCTTAAGCATTTGGCTTCAAATTAGAGTTGTATTAGAAAACCTTGAGTTTTAGCTAGTTAATCCATTTCTTTATGTCCTTAGCTGTCAAATTTAGCCTAGGATTAGAGAGAGAAAAAATTAGTGATCTGTGCCTGAAGGAGAATGGTATTAAGAGAATAATAGACTGTTAGGTTTACCAGAGTATTATATCTCATTTCTTATGATGTATTTTTGACATGATTGCAGTTTTTTAGTGAAGAAGTACAACCATATAGCGATCCATAGATGATAAATCTGGTTATTTTTCCAAGGCTCTTGTATAAATATACAAAAATGTTAGGTAAAGACACCTGGGAATACTTTGCCAAAGCGAAAAATAGTTCAGTTTTTTATGTTTCTCTGTCCTTTATATGTTGAGAGCAGATTGTAACAACGTGTGATAGAACTTTTGTCTACTGGCCGTCTCCACAGGTCCATTAGAAAATGATAGACAACCGAGAAAATCACTCTCCTTGATCATTCCCTAGACTGTTACGGGTATTTTCATGAGTGCAAATGTAACTAAAGGATCTAGTTACAAATATTGTGTCTCTTAGGTGAAATTGTTTGGGTGTTTAGAAATACACCTATATTAATTATTTTTAAACCTTCAGTTCTCTACTTAGGAGAACTACTGAAACTATTTTTTAAATCACAAGATTATAGATATAAAGTATTTTTTACCTTAATATCTAATGTTTTATTTTGAATTTTACTGAATTTGAGGGTAGTAATTGCTCTTATTTACTTGCAATTACTTCTAAAAAAAAAAGAAAACAGTCTTATTTAGATATAATTTATATACAATATAATTGATCAAACTAAATAACAAGATTCAATACATTTCTTGTTCTTTTTTTGTTTTTTTTTGTTTTAATAGTATACCCACAGTGTTAAGCAACCATCAGCAAAATCTAAGTCTGGAACACTTTTGTTACCACAAATGCAGTGTTGCCCATTCTTTCTACCATTCCCAGCCATACATAGGCAAGCACCTATCCATTTTCTGTTTCTGTAGATTTCTAAGCAATGTCATAAATGAGGAACACCGTATGTAATTTTGTTGTGACTGATTTATTTGACAGCATAATGCTATCAAATTTCAACCATTTTGTGGTGTGTATCATAGCTTCATTGCTTTTTATTGCTGAATAATATCTCATTATATAAGTAAACCTACCACATTGTATTTACCCGTTCATCAGTTATGAACAACTGAATTGTTTCCGTTTTTTATTTTTGTTTTTTATCACAGTTAATAATGTTTGTGTGGACATTTATGTAAAAGATTTTTTTGTAAATTCGTGTTTTCATTGTTTTTTGGTATGTATATAGGAGTGGAATTTCTATGATATATGGTAATTGTATGTTTAACATTTTGAGGAATGACCTGTTTTCTTAAATGGCTGCACTATATATTGCATTCTCTTTAGCAACTTGTTAGAGGTTCAATTTCTCCACATCCCTATGGATATTTGTTATCTTCTGCCTTGTTAATTATAGCCATCCAAGTGGAGGTGAGATGATATTTCATTATGGTTTTGATTTTCATTTTCCTAATAACTGATGATGTAGAGAATATTTTCATGTGCCTATTGACTATTTGTATAGCTTTGAGGCAATGTCTATTCAAATACTTTTGCCAGATTTTAATTAGGTTACTTGTTATTTTTTATCTAGTTGTTAAGTATCCTTTGTATATTCTAGATAAAAATTCATTATCAGATATGATTTGTCAACATGTACTCTGATGCAATAACTTGTCTTTTCATTTTCTTGATACTGTTATTTAAAGAAGTTTTTTCTCACTTTATTATTCCCTCACTATTCTCCAAAATAGATAAAATCCTTTTCTCTTCTACTACTTTTGAGGAAACTGATCTACAATATTTACTATTTCAAAATATTATTACCGTATTTTCCGGTGTATAAGACGACCCCCTAATTTTACAGTTAAAACATAGGTTTAGGCCTCTATTCGCTGTATAAGACTACCCCCCACTTCCGAGGCAACACCAGTTCTTTTTTTAAT